>JAXCGZ010013244.1:125000-200000 GCA_037179515.1 Halocaridina rubra | reverse complement strand
AAAAGGTAAATTTCGTTATTTTCGAAGACAAAAGGGCTATCAGGAGGTGAAGAAGATAGAGAGATAACCAGAAACTATGTCTTGGAGGCATTATATTTAACTCTGGTCCTCTCTGCAAATCGGAGTTTAGAGTAGAAGAAAGAGTGATACGAGACTGATTAGCAGCAAAGGCGTGAAGAAGAAAGGAAGATGGGGATTGTAGAAGATCATTGATGAAGAGTAGGAACAGAGTAGGTGAAAGAACAGAGTCCTGTGGAAAACCACTGGTAACTGGGAATGGGCTAGATTTTGCACCATCAACAACCACAGATATAAATTGGTCAGAAAGAAAACTGGAAATCAGAGAACAGAAAGAAGGGGCAAAGCCATAGCATTCCCAATAGTTCCTCAGAGAAGATGAACATACATGATTAATATAGAACAGGAGGTCACTAGTGGATCTTGCCTTGCGGAAGCTGTATTGGTGATCGGAGATAAGTGGGTTAGATTCAAGGCGTTTCAAGAAGTGAGTATTGAGCAAAGTTTTCAAAACTTGAGCAATAGAAGAGGTTAGGGCTATATATCGGTAGTTTGAAGGAATAAAGCGGTCACCCTTCTCCGGAACAGGTTGAACTAGAGCATGCTTCCAAGATAAAGGATAGATACTGGTTGACGGAATGAGGCGAAAAAGACAGCAAAGCACGGGAGCCAGTTCATCTGCAGACTCCTTAAGGAACCTTGCAGGGATACCACTGGGACCAGGTGCCTTGTTCGTCTTTTTTAGCGAGCAAAGAACCTTAAGCTATAGAACCATCAGAACGAATGAGAGGGGGAAAGCTTCAGTTACAGAAGTTTTTGGCTAAGGATCAGAAACATTTGTCAGTGGGAGATGAGTTAAGGGCAGCAACTTTCTTTCTTTTAAAGGAAGCCTTAGCCCTTCGAATCTTAGCAGTACAGCGATTCCTAGCTTCAGTAAAAGCAGAGCGAGTTAATCAGAAGGAGAGGCTTGGTAAGATTGGTGTGCCCGATTCCTGGCCTGAATAGCCATAGAGCAGGGACGGTCAAATCAAGATTTAGGGGGAGAGAAAGTTACCGTAGAGGAGGGGATGTACACCATTCCTGAGGTTGTAATCTCGGCAACTTTTAGGGGTACCTAATCAGGGCTGCAAGACCTAAATCAGTAGTCATCCCATGGAAAGTCAAAGAGGAAGTTATGCATATCTTCACATTGGGTACACTCAAAGTGCCAAAGGTGGTGCTGAATAGAAGGGATTGGTGGAAGGGTAGCAAAAATGGAAGAGATTGAGATCACAGAGTGGTCATATTTACCAAGGGGAAAGCATAGAATAAGAGTAGTTTGAAGGGTTAGAAGTAAGAAATAGGTCAAGAATGTTTGCTGCATGTTCGTGTCGATCACAAACACGATTAGGATATTTGATAATTTGCTCCAGATCATGAGTAATAGAGAAAGTAAGGGCCTCACTTCCTTCCACATCAGTGTGAGAAGAATTGTTGTTGTTGGATGTTCACCCTTGAGGGTGAGCGGACCTTCCTCTTGTGGCCAGCAGGTGGGGTGAGATTTTCTTTGGAGTGTACGTGGTATTCGCTCTTGCTGGCGAATGGGCTTTCCTGTTGGTGGGGAGGTGGGGTGAATTCTTGTTATTGGTGATGATCGGACTTCCTAATTGGCCCGCAGGTGAGATTGTGCTAAACTGTAAAGATAACGGAGAGCATGAGTATTCAGTTGTGAATTATTAGTTTACATTAAATAACTTAAATGAATTCCTGTTTTGGGGGTGAGAGAGAGTTATTGCATGGCTATCTTGGTGGAGGGTATTGTCTGATAATGTTTGATAGACTGTTCATGTAGTTATTTGTTGCTAGTCTGATGATGGAGCTAGCAACCTGAAGGGCATTTGGGTCTTCGCTAGATGTTGCGGGGGCACCAGTTTTCCGTTGAATCTCTGAAAAAGGATCACATTCTAGGATGTAATGTAGCAGTGGATGCGGTGAGGTTACCTGGCAAAAGGTGCATTCCTTGATGGTGTTATTCTCTACTATTTGCCAGGTGCACTTGTACCCGAGTCTCAGACGGTACACATTGAGCTCAGTGCTTCGTCGAAGGCTCTTCGGCAGGGTGATACGCCGAAGGTCAGTGGTGGCTTTGTACCACCAGGTGGAGAGGGAGCCAATGTCTGTGCACAGGTTGTGTTTAGTTATTAAGGTGTTAAGGAGTGACTTGGTGGCTTTATTTTTAATCTGTTGCATCCCAGGAGACAGAGATATCTGGACTTCTGCTCTGAGAGTGGCTTGTTTGGCGGCTTGATCGGCTTCCTCATTTCCCTTGATGCCGACGTGGCTGGGAATCCAGGCAAGAGTGACGGCTTTTCCAAGGCTGGTTGTCCTGTGGTAGTGGCTGAGGATGGTGGTAATGATGCGTATATTGTCTCTGAGGAGTGGCTTCTTGATGGCCTGTAAGGCGCCTTTAGAATCAGAGAGAATAAGGGCATGGTCAGCTTCTTGCTGGATGAAGAAGTCAAGGGCGTTGGCTATGGCCACAAGCTCAGTCTGGAGCGATGAGCAGGAGTTTGACAGTCTCCAGGATAGGACGTGGTTTCCAGTGATGAAGGCGGCGGCTGAGGCTCCAGTTTCTTGGTTAACTGAACCGTCAGTGTAGTAGACTTGAGAGTTTGGCCTGCTTCAGATGGTACGTAGGCTGAAAACCAATTGCTGAAGTGCTCCTGGAATCGGCCCCAGTCGGCCTTCTTGAAATTCCATCGAGGGGGAGGAGCAGGGATTTGGAAGATTTCAGGAGTTGGCAGTGTGAGATGGATCCCATAGTGGTCGCTTGTGACCAGGGGATGAACTCTCCATGTGGCGTCCTGCTTTAGGGAATTGGAGACAAAGGTGAGGTCCAGTATTCCACCTCTGTCGTGTGTTGGCTCATGATCGTTGAGCAGGGAGACATCTTCTTGGTCATTCAGCAGGCTCATGATGTGTCTGCCTGCAGCACAGGGGCGCTCACACCTGAATCTTGGGTGGTGCGCGTTGAAGTCGCCTCCTATTACCAAGTCACGATGACTGGCTAGCCCGAAGAGGGTAGTCAGGTCTAAGTTACCTTCCCGTGGTCTGTAAATGTTGTACAGATCTATGCAGCTGCCTTGAAGTTGGATGTTAACAGCGAGGACTTGTACATCTTCGCCGCAGTAGACCGGTCGGGTTATTTCCTTTGCTAATAGGTTTTTCCTGATGAAGGTGGCGCTGCCTCTGTTCTCCCCTGGAGACCAGTGCTGGTAGAATCCATTGTATCCTGCGATTTTTGGAGGGTATTGCTCTGTGCACAGGGTTTCTTGAACCATGATGACATCAATGTTGTCAGTCTTGGCTATGCCTTCAAGATGTTGTACCTTGTGTCTGAGACCCTGGGCGTTCCAGTGTAGGATCCCGAGATTAGACATCTTGATGATTTGAGGAGGTGGAGGTTGTAGGAGTGGTGGGTTGTTGAGGCTGCTGGTGGGTTCTGGAGACGAGGGCGTTGGCGACAACGGAGTGGGCTACTTCGACGACTTGAATGTAGGCATCTTGGGTTGTGGCTTTGGTATCGAGGAGTCGGACGGCTGCCTGTACGGCTTGAATGAGAAGGTTGGTGAGCTCGTTTACTGTGAAGAGGGTTTGCTGTTTGGAAGAGGAGGCAGAGGAAGGTGTCTGGATAGGCTGTTTAGGTATGGGGGTATGGGAGTTTAGTCTAGGATCCCGGGACCTAGTGTGGTGAGTGGGTGTGTGTGTGGTCTGAGTGTTCTGGGTGTTACGTGTGACTGCATTGTGTGTTTGGGTGTTGCGTGGGGTGGAGGTGTTGGTGTGAGTGTTGCGTGTGGGGTTGATGGGAGTGTGAGTGTTGTTTGGGGGGATGGTAGGAGTGTGAGTGTTGTGTGATGGGGTGGATGGAGTTGGTGTAGGGGTGGAAGCTGTAGGAGGTGTGATCTGTGTGTTAGGAGCTGGGTTGGTGTAGTGTGGTGGGTTTTGGTTGGGGAGGTTAGGTGTGAGTGGGGCAGGAGGGGGCATTTGCCAAGGATTGGAGGTGGGGGGAGGAGCTGGGGTGAAGTTGGGAGTGGTGTAATTGGTGACAGGGGCAGAAGGAGGGGTTCTTTGAGGAATCCTCTTCAGCCTTTCTGGGCAGCGGTTGTTCCATGCGTGATGGTTCCCTTTGCAGTTCGGGCACTTGGCAACTGTTGCTTCTTTTGCCTTGAATTTTGTAAGGCAGCGGTCGGTGGAGTGTTTCCCACTGCAGATTCCACATCTCTCTGGGAAATGGCAAGTATTCCTGTGGTGCCCAAATCTTTGGCACCGGAAACATCTTAGGGGTTCTGGGGTGTAGTCTCTTATGCAGAACTTGCCCCAGATGCCAAGGTTTACTTGTGAAGGGGGTGGACCACAGATGTGGACCAGAACCTGCTTTGATGGAACGGTTTGGCCCTCTATTTTGGAGGAGCAACGTGAGGCAGCCGTAATGTACGTTTGCTTGGTCAGGAGGTCAACTGACCAAGCAACAAGGGAAGCCAATGACTATGTATTTTCTTATTTTTAGTGCAGGGTTCAACTCTATCAAGT
Source organism: Halocaridina rubra (assembly GCA_037179515.1). Lineage (NCBI taxonomy): Eukaryota > Metazoa > Arthropoda > Malacostraca > Decapoda > Atyidae > Halocaridina > Halocaridina rubra. The sequence continues at coordinate 195,413 of JAXCGZ010013244.1, read as the reverse complement.
GTGGTGAGCCTAGGCTGCGGATCTTCTTTGCGGCTTCTGCTGAGGCTGGGTGGATAATGAAGTCACCCTGTACGTTAGGCTTTATTTTGCAGCCATGCTCGGTGAGTTGGTCTTCCAACTCTCTGATGAGGTCATATGCCTCTTTGATGGAAGGAGCCTCAAATTTGAACTTGGAAATGGGCTCTCTATCAGTCTTTGGGGCTGGGGGGGGAACTGGGGCAGCAGCACTCTCATGGCTACTGTTAGAGGCTGTCCTTGCCCTCTTCTTTCCCACAACCGTCCACCCCTCTTGAGGGGGGTCAATTTCCATTCCCCCCTCTGGGGAGGAAGCAAGAGAAGCGGCTGAGGCCATGACTAGCAACTAGTCATGGATATCACAGATTTCACTATTTATATGTTATTTGCACTGTTTGTCAATTTGATTAATGCAGTATAGGGGCCTTATGGCTTGATCACTTCACTTAATTGCAACACTACAACACTTAATCACTTAAACAGTCTTCTATCTTTCTTCCCAACTCTCGTGGGAGAGGGAAGTGAAAACAGAGATTTGCTCAGGACACAATAATGTGTGTTCAATTAAACAAAAAAACACAAAAGCACAAGAAAACAACAAAATAAGGCAATCTTTCTGTTTCTCTCTTTGGCTCTCGTGAGAGAGGAAGAAAAGAAAACAGATATACTTAGGTTATATATCCTTGTGAAGACTTCCCCCTCAGGTCAGGGATGGAGTGGAGGAGGTGAAGTTCACTTTGTTGGTAGGAAGAGGCTTCAACTACCTATCACAAAAGATATAAAAACAATTAGAAGCCTGAACACTTTCTATTTCCCTTCTCTTCCCAACTCTTATAAAAGAGAGAGAAGAGCAGGCAAAATTACTTAGAGTATATCACACACACAGTCATTTGTTTTCAATAAAACACAATAATGTGTGTTCAATTAGACAAAAGAACACAGAAGCACAAAAAATCAACAAAACAAGGCAATCTTTCTGTTTCTCTCTTTGGCTCTCGTGAGAGAGGAAGTAAAGAAAACATATACTTAGGTTATATTTCCTTGTGGAAGCTTCCACCTCAGACAGGGATGGAGTGGAGGAGGCGAAGAGGCTTCAATTACCTATTACAATAGATATAAAAACAAATTAGAAACCTGAACACTTTCTATTTTCCTTTTCTTCCCGACTCTTATAAAAGAGAGAGAAGGGCAGGAAAAATTATTTTGGGTATATCACACACACAGTCACTTGTTTTCACTAAAACAAAAATCGGGAACACAAAACAAAAGCAGTCTTTGCTTCTTTTTCTGGCTCTCGTGAGAGAGGAGGAAAAGAGGACAGAGATACTTATGCAGGTCCTATCACTACTGGAGCTGGAACCAGACTGTTGTTGGGAGTTAGTATGCTGTGGTCTCGGGGTCCCCTGTGCCATGTAAGCTGCTGGGTGGTGTAGGCTTCTGCTATTGGCTGCTGGGTGGAGTCGGCTTCTGCTATTGGCTGCTGGCAGAGTGAGAGAGAGAGGTCCATCCACTACTGGAGCTGGAGCTGTGTACACTGGTGTACACTGAAGTCTCCAATATAGAGAACTTTGGCATGTGGGTGAGAAGATAATAAGGACTAATGGCAAAAGGACAGATATTCAAAGAAATACAGAGAGTCAATGGAGTTTGGAGAACAGTAGCGGAAGAAACGGAATATAGTGGTAGTGGAGAGATAGATATATAGCCAGAGAACATCAAAGTCACGAGATTGAAGGTCCATGAGCCTTGCAATAGGAGTGTTAGTGTTGCAGTAGGCACAGGCCTCACCTTTGGAACGAAAGCAAGAATACAGGTTATAGTGGGATATTTGATATGGGTCAGTGGCAGCATAGCTAGACAGCTGGGTTTCAGATAGGAGGAGGAGGTTAGGGAGGGAAGTACCCAAGTGCTGTGGAAAACGAGAACAATGGTAGAGAACTTCAGGAAAATCTAAATAGTCTGCATGAGTGGTCAGAAAAGTGGCTAATGAAATTCAATGCTTCAAAATGTAAGGTAATGAGAATGGGTACAAGTGCAAGATGGCCCAAGCTTGACTACTCGGTGGCTGGAGTACAACTTCAAGAGACAGAAAATGAGAGAGATCTAGGAGTAAACATACTGGCAGATTTGTCTCCAGAAATACATATAAATGGCATAGTAAGGGCAGCATATGCATTCTTATCAAATGTAAGGGTAGCCTTCAGGCACGTGTACAAGGAAATGTTCAGAAATATTTATGTAACCTATGTGAGGCCAAAACTCGAATATGCAGCTCCCTTTTGGGATCGGCACTTGAAAAAGCACATAGCTAAGCTTGAAAAAGTTCAAAGACATGCCACGAAACTGGTGCCAGAAATACGCAATCTCAGTTATGATGAGAGGCTGAGGGAATTAGACTTACCACCACTCGAAGCTAGAAGAGTGAGGGGGGACATGGTGACAGTCTTTAAATTCCTTCATGGTTATGATAGAGTGGATAGGGATCAATATTTTGATATGGCAGGCTCTAAAACTAGAGGTCATATTTTGAAGCTTCGTAAGAAAACTTCTTTGCAGGATGTAAGGAAGTACTTTTTCAGTGTAAGAGTAGTTGATAATTGGAATTGGCTAAGCGAGGAGGTAGTTAATGCTATCTCAATCCATAGTTTTAAGTACAGGTATGATAAGTATCACTAAGTAGAAAATGGAACCGATGAGGAGATGGGAAGATGTAGAATAACTTTTTACAAATGTCCCAGTAGATGCGGTACTTAATTTCCTTGCTAAGAAACTTGAAACTTTTGAAAAGGATTTTCCCTTACCCATAGCAAAAATTATCAAATTAATCAGACTCTGCGTGAGTACTAATGTCTTTTCTTTTAATGTCAATTTTTATAGGCAAAAGTTCGATTGCAGTATGGGAAGACCTTTATCTCCAATTTTAGCCAATTTGTATATGGAATATTTTGAAACTGAGCTTCTGAGAGAAATCAAACCTCCCAACATGATTTGGCTACGCTATGTTTATGACATTTTTAGTTATTGGGATGATGCCTGGGGGGTACCTTTGACGAAATGTAGCACAATTAAATAGATTAGTTCCTTCCATTAAATTTAATGTAGAATGGGAAAACGAAAACCAAATGCCTTTCCTTGATGTCCTCATTGTTGTTACAACTTTAAAGTCTATAGAAAATCCACCCACTCTGCGTCTTATGTGCACTTTTAAAGATATCATGAAGAAAAAGTAATATTAGGTATAGCTTCGAATTTATTCCTTAGAGCCCTCCGGATTTGCAGCGCTAATTATTTAGAACATGAAATTCAAACGGTTTATTCTTAGCTGGACCAACTTTGTTATCCACCCTTTATCTTAGACAAAGCTCTGCAGAAAGCTAAACGGGTTTTTGCAATCCACACAGGACCCCTAAAGAGAATAATTTCAACAAAATCCTCCTTCCTTTTCACCAAAAGCTAGGCGTCATAAATGATACCTTTGGTAAACAGTCCCCATTCACTTTTAACTATTCCATCACTTTATGAAAAGAATTAGTTAACGTTTGCCAAAACAAAAAATAAGTTAATGCAGGAGTATACAAAATAAGCTGTAATGATTGCAATAGAGTGTACATAGGACAAACAGGCCGCTCTCTATCCCAGAGAGTCTTAGAACACAAGAGAGCAGTAAGATATAATCAAGAAAATTCGGCTTTTTTTACCCACATCAATGAACATAATCATCGGATTGATTGGAGTGGTGCCACTATGCTATTTAAAAGTACTTGTCAATTCAAACGGAAAATTGTGGAATCTTCCCTCATTGAAATGAAGGACTATTTCAATCTATCTAGGGGGCAATAGACCCCTGACTTAATTGATAAAGCCCTCCTGAAGGGCTGCCTCAACGAAGTTATCCCTCAAGATAAACCCCCAACCAGATTGTAGTCGTTATTGTGTATTTTTGTTGTATTAGTATTTATATGGATATCATTATGTCTGCTCTTGTGATTACCTAATTGTGATTACCTAATTGTGTTTACGGGAAAGAGCCCAAAGCTCGTATCTTCCCGTCTCCTGATCGGTTCCATTTTAGACTTAGTGATACTTATCGTACCTGTCCTTAAAACTATGGATTGAGATAGCATTAACTACCTCCTCGCTTAGCGAATTCCAATTATCAACTACTCTTACACTGAAAAAGTATTTCGTTACATCCTGCAAAGAAGTTTTCTTACGAAGCTTCAAACTATGACCTCTAGTTCTAGAGCCAGCCATATCGAAATATCGATCCCTATCCACTCTATCATAACCATGAAGGAATTTAAAGACTGTCACCATATCCCCCCTTACCCTTCTAGCTTCGAGTGATGGCAAGTCTAATTCCCTCAGCCTCTCATCATAACTGAGACTGCGTATTTCTGGCACCAGTTTCGTGGCATGTCTTTGAACTTTTTCAAGCTTAGCTATGTGCTTTTTCAAGTGCGGATTCCAAAAGGGGGCTGCATATTCGAGTTTTGGCCTCACATAGGTTACATAAATATTTCTGAACATTTCCTTGTCCATGTGCCTGAAGGCTACCCTTACATTTGATAAGAATGCATATGCTGCCATTACTACGCCATTTATATGTATTTCTGGAGACAAATCTGCCAGTATGTTTACTCCTAGATCTCTCTCATTTTCTGTCTCTTCAAGTTGTACTCCAGCCACCGAGTAGTCAAGCTTGGGCCTTCTTGCACTTGTACCCATTCTCATTACCTTACATTTTGAGGTATTGAATTTCATTAGCCACTTTTCTGACCACTCATGCAGATTGTTTAGATCCTCCTGAAGTTCTCTACCATTGTTCTCGTTTTTTTACTTTCTTCACAATCTTTGCATCATCTGCAAACATATTCATGAATGAATTTACAGACTCTGGTAGGTCATTTACATATACAAGGAACAAAAGTGGCCCTAAAACTGAACCCTGTGGAACTCCACTACTAACTCTTCTCCATTCAGACACTGAGTGTCTTACTCTAACCCTCTGTTCCCTTCCTTCTAAGTAAGTTTTTATCTATTCCAAGACATTTCCACCTATTCTAGCCATTGATTGCAGCTTCCTAATAAGTCTCCCATGTGGAACAGTGTCAAACGCTTTCTGGAAGTCTAGGAATATGCAATCTGCCCAGCCCTCTCTTTCCTGTAAGATTTGGCTTACCTCATCATAAAATTCTAATAAGTTTGTTACTGTTGATCTTCCTTCTCTGAAGCCATGTTGCCTCACTGACAAAAAGTTGAAGGATTCCAAGTGAAGAGAGATATGTTTCCTTAGTAGTTTCTCCATAACTTTGCAAACTATGCTGGTCAAGGAAACTGGTCTATAGTTCAGAGCCGTATCCCTCCTTCCCTTTTTGAAGATAGGTATCACATTTGCTTGTTTCCAGCATCTTGGAATCTCCCCCGACTCCAGTGACTCCTTAAATATGATACTTAGTAGCACTGATATTGTGTTTGCGCATTTTTTAAGCACATGAGGGGATATGTCATCAGGACCTGTAGCTTTATGAACATCTAAATCCATCAGCGCTTTGCATACCTCTGTGGCTGTAAGGTTGATGTTCTCTAATACCGGCCCTTGAGCTTCTATCACTGCAATCTGAGGGGGTGGGGTATTTTCTACTGTAAATACTGACTGAAACTCCTTGTTCAATTCTTTGCAGATCTCTTCGTCCGTCTCAGTGATGCTTCCATCCGCTCTCTTTAGCCTTAAAACCTGTTCTTTTACCTTCAGTTTTCCTCTGATAAAGCTGTGGAAAAGCTTGGGATTTTCTTTAGCCTTCCTGGTGATGTCCCTCTCATAATTTCTCTCTGCCTCTCTCCTTTTACTTAGGTAGTCATTTCTTGCTCTTTTGTAGGTTTGCCAGGCATTTATGTTTTTTCTCCTCCTATACCTTTTCCAGCATTTGTCTCTCCACTCCTTAGCTCTTTTACACCCATTATCGAACCATTTCTCTCTGGCATGAATTACACCTACTTTGGTGACAGGTATGCAGCAATCTACTATCTTCCCATATTTCTCACAAAAGATGTCATACATTTCCTGTACAGATTTGTTGTAAAATAAGGTTCTCCAGTCAATAACTGCAAAAAGCTCATTCATTTTGATGTAATCTCCTTTCGGATAGTTCCTCCTCATGTCCTCAGTGCCTCTACTCTCAGGAAGAATGTCTTCAATGATATACTCCATCAACAACACACAGTGGTCACTCTTTCCAATTGGTGGTTCATACTCAATATTTTCAATATCCAACACATTATCTGTGAACACTAGATCAAGTAGTGATGGCTCATCCCCACCCCTGGCTCTTGTTGGTTCCATTACATGTTGGTGTAGGAAATTCCCTTGTACGCAATCTAGGAATCTTGCCCCAAATGAGTCCTCACCACTGTGTGGGTCAAGATTTATCCAATCTATCTCTTTATGATTAAAGTCTCCCATAATCAAAATCCTACATTTTTTCTCCCGTGCCATGTTAACAACTGAGTTTATGACTTCAATAGTACCTATATGACTTTCCTCATAAATTTCAAGCCTATTTTGGTTCCTTGGTGGGTTGTATACAACAGTTATTATAATGCTCTCTGACCCAGTATTTATGCGAGCAACAAGAAATTCCCTGAACTCACTTTCTATAGCCAAGTTTATTTCTTCAACATGAATCCTCTCACTTATGAGCAGTGCTATCCCTCCACCAGTCCTCTCAGATCTTTCAACCCTTAGTATTCTGAAGCCCTTAGGAAAAACTGTGACACTGTTTATGTCCTCACTCAACTTAGTCTCTGTAATTGCTACTATATCTGCCTTACTGTTGTGAATCCTATCTTTTAATTCTACTGCCTTACCAGCTAATCCACCTAACAGTGTTTACGGGAAAGAGCCCAAAGCTCGTATCTTCCCGTCTCCTGATATGTTCCATTTTCTACTTAGTGATACTTATCATACCTGTCCTTAAAACTATGGATTGAGATAGCATTAAGTACCTCCTCGCTTAGCCAATTCCAATTATCAACTACTCTTACGCTGAAAAAGTATATGGGATTGTGTGTATAGATGTTGTTATATGTATATATCTTTATGTGCATATTTTTTTTTTTAATTATAAAATTTTTTGGCGGTTATCTTCTTTCAGATCCATTATCATTTTAAGGATTAACATTTTCCTTTGTTAATGATTTAATGATCTTAGCGACTTCTTTGACTGAGGTTAATTCGTTTGGATTAGGCCTGTCCTATTATCATAAATATTTTTAATTCCTCAGGTCTCATGAATCCTTTTGTTTACGTTTCCTCCACATTTGTTATTTTTTCTCAGTTGTGCTTGAGAAAGGATCCAGTTAGGATCCGAAATATAGCATTGTTTTATAAGTTTTGTTTCACTGATGGGCTTCCTTACTATTTAGTGCTGTATGCTAACAGTTTGTACTTTATATATATATATATATATATATATATATATATATATATATATATATATATATATATATATATATATATATATATATATATATATATATATATATATATATATATATATATATATATATATATATATATATATATATATATATATATATATATATATATATATATATATATATTAACCAATTAAGCACATTACGTATGTGAAAACATGAATCATTTTTAACCCCGACCGGGACTCGAACCTAGGACTTAAAATTACTAAGTCAAGGCGCTACTAACTACACACCACAGAAGGTTAAATGGAATCCAACCTTATAGCTTATATCTGCTATACTTAAAGAATGAATGCATTCTATCTGAATGCCACTATGTTTATATTACAGATTCCCCAACCTCACTCGTGGCTTCATTTTCGCATTTAATTCAATTCCCAATCTCATTCGGGCTATGCACTAACCAATTAAGCATATTACATATGTGAAAACATGAATAATTTTTTACCCCGACCGGGAATTGAACCTAGGACTTATAATTACTATATATATATATATATATATATATATATATATATATATATATATATATATATATATATATATATATATATATATATATATGTTTTATTTATTTTTTCTCTCATCTCATCTATTGTGATGTATATTTACGTCAGACATACAAAATAAGTGTAAGGAGTGAAAAAATTATACATTTAAATCATATGAAATTACATTCTTTTTATCTTGAATCTAGGAAATAAGTCAAGAGGCTATGGATTAAGAGTACAGTATTTTGCATATTTGTGTAGTTACTAGGAGGTTGATGAAAAAAGGAACGTTGTGGAAGGAAATCATATTTTTCTTAGTCACCATGCATCCTGTGAAGAATTTCTCTCTCGCTTATCACATGACATCATATTTTGAGAAAGCCAGCAAGGAGGCCACAACTAAACAAACAAAGGAGACAGCAAGGCTTTTTCATGCCTTGCCCATTTCTTCAGCTGCTCTGTGAAGAAGATAAAAATTTTCAGGGTGGTTACTGGCCCTTGCTTTCCTGTCCCTTTTGATCAACTCTTATAACATGGAGTGGCAGTGTCTTCAGTGTAGGTTAACCTGTAGTGGCATAGTGTATTTTCTTTCTTTATTTGGAGTGTTGTAGTGGTATGATATATGTCTTCTTTATTTATATATTAATTTATTTATTAATTGATATATATATATATATATATATATATATATATATATATATATATATATATATATATATATATATATATATATATATATATATATATATATATATATATATATATATATATATATATATATATATATATATATATATATATATATATATATATATATATATATATATATATATATATATATATATATATTTCACTTTATTTATTAATAATTTTGTTGTTGTTGTAAAGTGATCCCTTAATTTTGCTTCTTGTTGTCATAATGAACTGTACATTGTTTTGGTTTTCTGTTTTATGGTAACACTGACTCTGTATTGCCGCCTTTTTTTCGTCTAGTGTGTGATATTTTTGGTCTGTTCATTTTCGATACATAAAAATTGCTCATAATTATGACTTTGGCCTATTTTGTTACCTTAAATGATATTGTGGTAATCTTGATATTCTGTCACATTGAACTACAAAGTGGTGACCATCGAAGTGACCAGATAGTGACGAGATATAGGAGTGACAAGATATTTGTAATTGACAAGATAGGCCTAAGTGACAAAATTTCTTCAGCATCATACCGGTAGGCAAGGCCTAGGTTTCTTTCAGTATTTGTACCCCAAGATAAGCTGTCATAAACAATGCCCGATTCTGATGATGATAAGTCTAGTGCTGTCAAGCACATAACAGTGAAAGCCCCTACATTCATGGACACCTGCGTTTCAGGGTGGTTTTCTATTCTTGAAGCTCAATCAAATTTTTCCATGTGTTATCTGCCTTGCCCCCTGCTGTTGTAGAACGTGTTCCCCAAGACACTTTAAATTTACATGAAAAATTACCCACAAATAAACATTTAGAAATGTTAGGAATTAAGAATAATGGAAATTGTGACTTTTGTGGTGAACCTGAATATACAATGCATATATTCTATTTTTGTATAAGAATAAAAAATATTTTTCATTGGTTTAAAAGTAAATTTAATTTGATGTGCTCAGTACAAGATAATAACTGGCTAAAATTATTAATGTTAGATATTAAAGGAAGAAGTAGAAGAGATGAGAACACTGCAGTTCTGCTTATTTGTAATTATCTATATTGTGTATGGACTAGTCGTACACAGAACTTGACTGAATGGGAAACTTTATGTTTAATTAAAGGTAAATTTAATTATTTGAAATGGTTCTTGAATATTTGTTATGCAAGTAATATACAGAATATATTAACTAAAGAATTTTCCAATGTAATTTTGTAATCATTTAACAATTGTAAATATTGTACATTTGACATTTAAAAAATAAAAGGAAAAAAAAATAGGAGAGACTATGATATAATTAAAGCATACCTCACAAATCTTTTTGAACAGACCAAGCCTGAACTTTTCAATGATTTGATAAGTAATACAGTAATGCATGGCAAGCCTTCAGTTTATTTAGAAGAAATTCGCAGAACTGCTTCTAAATTAGGAGTAACAGATGACCTAGTGAAACATAAATTCTTGCAAGCAGTTCCCAGTAGTATTTCGGCAGTTTTAGCCTCTCAGCAAAATATGGATTTACCAGCTTTAGGCAAGCTTGCAGATGAACTAGTTGTATTTTCTCAAAATAATAATAGGGCTAAGCCCATCAATGTTGTTGATCAGTCGTCAGTTTCTCGTCAAGCTAGTACATCCCAGTATGTATCAATTTCCAAGAATCCACCTGTAGGCCTAGGAGTGCTACCGTTCCATCAAAATCAACGTCCAAAAGTTTGTCGTGCCCATTTATATTATGGAACTCGGGCTAAATGGTGCAAGCTGTGGTGCCAATGGCCGAATAAATCTCAAAATATCCAGATGAAGGATTCTTCTAGAGCGCCGTCCCCAGCATCAACGTCTAGGTTCTCGTCGCCCGCACGGAATTTTCCTAGTTCGGAAAACTAATAAAGCAGACAGAAGAGAAAATTGTAGCTACGGCCACTTCTGTTCTGCCACTTCTACAGGTTGTAGCTAAAATTGGTTGTAGTGACATGGTCTTCACTGTGGATACAGGAGCTGCAGTCTCCATTATTCCATATAAGTATGTTTCAGAAATTTTATTAAGGCCAACAGCAGTTAATATTTCTACGGCCACTGGTGAGTCAATAAAAGTTTATGGTGAGATTATTCTTGACCTTGATATTCGGCAGTTGCGCCGTCGATTTAACTGGACATTTGTTGTTGCAGATGTATGTACACCTTTATTAGGTAATGATTTTCTTTGCAATTTTGGATTGTATATTGATTGTAAGAATAAAACTTTACATGACAATATAACACAATGTTCTGTAAAAGGTGATATTGCAAATCATAATGTTTCTTATGTGATTAATAATTTGAACTATTTACCTGATTCTGTACAACAGTTGTTCCAAGATTTTCCCTCACTCTTGTCCTGTGTTAAACCTCTTACAGCTAATAATTCTTTCAAGAATTCTAATGTTTTTCATTATATAGATACAGGGAGTTCTCCTCCGACATTTGCTAGATGTCGTCCGTTGGCTCCAGACAAATATTCTGCCGCCAAGGAAGCATTTAAACAGTTGTTGGATATGGGTATTGTACAACCCTCTAAATCACCTTGGGCTTCACCCATTCATTTAGTTCCTAAACCTAAGCCAGGAGAGTGGAGAGTATGTGGTGATTTTAGGCAACTTAATACTTTGACCAAGCCAGATAAATATCCTTTACCACATATTAGTAGTGTGTCATTAAAGCTTTACAAGAAAAAGATATTCAGTAAAATTGATTTGTTAAAAGCCTATCACCAGATCCCTATGAATCCTTCAGATGTTGAAAAGACAGCAGTAACCACACCCTTTGGGCTATTTGAATATTTATATATGCCTTATGGTCTTCGGAATGCCCCTGCCACTTTTCAACGTTTGATGGACAATTTATTTAGAAACCTTGATTTTGTATTCATTTACCTGGATGATATTCTGATATTTTCAGAGAATACAGAGGAGCACAAGAAACATTTGTCTATAGTATTTGAAATCCTAAGCTCTAATAATCTTAAAATTTCTATTGATAAATGTGAATTCTTTAAAAATGAAATAGAATATTTAGGATATTTGATCACTGCTAATGGTTTAAAACCTGGTTCTCATAAAAAGACAGATATTGTTGATTTTCCTAAGCCAGCAGATTCTGCTGCCTTACGTAGGTTTATAGGAATGCTCAATTACTATAGACAAATGGTACCGCATTTTGCTGATGTTGTATATCCTTTGACCGAATTAATTAGATTACAACCTAAATCTAAAGAACTAGTATGGAATTCGGAAGCAGAATCTGCCTTTGTAAGTGCTAAAGAGTCACTTAACAATGCTTGTACCATTGCATATTTCACTAGTAAGTGTAATTCTCCACTGCATCTGGTGACTGATTGTTCCCAAGTGGCAGCTGGAGCTGCGTTACACCAAATTCAGGATGGTAAATTTGTCCCTATTGAATTCTTTTCAAAGAAATTATCAGAAACTCAGAGGTGTTATTCTACTTTTGACCGAGAACTGCTTGCTGCGTATCTGGCTGTACTAAAATTTAAACATGTAATTGAAGGACGTGAAACCGTTTTATTTACTGATCATAAACCCCTTGTTTTTGCATTTAAGAATCCTCATACAGCCAAGTCAGATAGACAGCAACGATATTGGTCTTTAATTAGCGAGTATATATCAGATGTTGTACATATCAAGGGTGCAGACAATATTGTAGCAGATTGTCTTTCCAGACCATTACCTGTATCTTCTGTCTCAGTGGACTTACATGATTTAACCAGTATAGCTGAGAGCCAATCCACTGACACAGAAATTCTTAATTACAAAGAGAGATTGAAAATTTTCAAAATTCAGAATCATGACTTATATTGTGACGTGTCAACACCCCATCCGAGACCATTTCTTCCCTTAGGTTGTCGTAAATCAGTATTTCAACTTATGCATAACATTTCACATCCAGGAGTCAAAGGTACGTTGCGCCTTATCAAAGCTAGGTACTTTTGGCCTAATATGGATCGAGATATTCGAAGTTGGACTAAAGAGTGTACTTCTTGTCAGCAGGTTAAAGTGCACCGCCATACCCGTGCTCCTATTACAAATTTCACAGCACCTTTTGGGAGATTTGAATTTGTACATTTAGATATTGTTGGTCCTCTCCCTCCTAGTAAAGTCCCTGGCCAGTCTTTTACAGCACCAGAACAATACGTTCTTACCTGTATTGACAGATCTACTAGATGGTTGGAAGCCATCCCCATCACAGATATTTCTGCTACCACTGTTGCTTTTGCTTTTATTAAAGGTTGGGTATCTCGTTTTGGAGTGCCATTATATGTTTTTACTGATAGAGGTGCTCAATTTGAATCTGCATTATTTCAGCAACTTTCCTCTATAATTGGATTTCATAGACTGCGTACCACTTCATATCACCCTCAATCCAATGGCATGGTTGAAAGATCACATAGAGTATTGAAAGTATCTCTGATGGCACGTAAAGATGATTGGCTTGCTTCTTTACCAATAGTACTTTTAGGTTTAAGATGTCTCCCCACAGAGTCTGGAGTTTCTCCATTTACTTTGGTAACAGGAAGTATGCTACTTAGTCCTAAAATCATGGTAACAACTGAAATTCCTTCTTTTGCACAACAAAAAGAAATTGTCACTGAATTTGTATCTCGAATGCGTGAATTAGATTTTTCTGAATCCTCTTATGGATACCTTCATTCATCCTCTGTTAAACCTTATGTTCCAAAAGATCTTGAATCATGTACACATGTTTGGGTTAGAGTGGATCGTGTACGTCGCCCTTTAGAGGCTCCCTACTTTGGTCCACTTGAGGTTGTGGAACGTGGTGATAAATATTTTATTTTACGTCAGCTTTCTGGAAATTTAACTACTGTATCTGTAGATAGATTGAAACCTGCCTCAATACCAAAAACTATCAGTTCTAATGAGACAGAACCTACTGTAAATAATGATTCTGTGCCAGAAGCTGTTAATTCTGATGTGATTGAACCAAGTGTAAATAATGATTTTTCTGATTCTAATTCCACAAATGACACAGATTCTGATACATTAATTCCTAGTAATGCATCTATTCCTGAAAATATTGATAATGAAGATGTTATTGAAGAGAAAATACCTCAATCTGTTGTTACGAAATCTCGTCGAGTTAGATTTAATCGTAACCCTGATTATGTATATTATTAATTTGTATTTTTGTATCTATGTCTCCACATATATATTATATATCTATATTTTCTATTATCAGTGTTAAAAACTAATGTACTCCTGTACTGGCAGGGGAGTGTTGTAGTGGCATAGTGTATTTTCTTTCTTTATTTGGAGTGTTGTAGTGGTATGATATATGTCTTCTTTATTTATATATTAATGTATTTATTAATTGATATATATATATTTTCACTTTATTTATTAATAATTTTGTTGTTGTTGTAAAGTGATCCCTTAATTTTGCTTCTTTTTGTCATAACGAACTGTACATTGTTTTGGTTTTCTGTTTTTATGGCAACACTGACACTGTATTGCCGCCTTTTTCGTGTAGTGTGATATTTTTGGTCTGTTCATTTTCGATACATAAAAATTGCTTCATAATTATGACTTTGGCCTATTTTGTTACCTTAAATGATATTGTGGTAATCTTGATATCTTGTCAGACAGAACTATAAACCCTCTGGCACAGCAATTCAAAAGAGGCCAAACTGCCACAACTAACCCTTGCCTCTCGCAGGGTACGAGAACCTGGGAGAGGTTTCGGGGACCTGGGTTTATTACTCAATCTCCCAACACAATAACACAATATTTTCTATACCGAGAAATTACTCTTTGACGGTAATTTCTCAAAGACTTTCTTTTCGGAGTTATTGAGAGCAATCCAAGAAACACACCTTGGAAGACAGCAAAAGACAACCACATATGCCAACAACCTTCAGACACTCCTCTGGAGGAAAGTCCAGGATCAGCAGTGATCTTCCTTAGTGACTCAAGACTGTTCAGCCAGGCAGCTCAGGGAACAACAACATCTATGGGAATTTTAAGTATAAATGCCTTTTTAATGCTACAAGAAAAATATTGTACTAGAAAATTTAATAATATGACTACAGAACAGCCATGAGGAAATTTATTACCTTTTCTAAAAGTAATGAGATCCTGAAATAACACTATTTGTAGATGGTAGCACTGATGTAACAGTAATATGAAGATTTGAATGTTGCACTACACTATATCCATTCTCTTTCCACCTTACTGTAGAAGAATTTTAAAGGCATATCTGCTGATAATAGTAAAATAACTAGCACTATATGCAAAAACCTACAAATATGGTATTTCTCTCTACTTACCATAACTCGGTATTTTTTCAAAAGTAATAAAGAAAAGTGTGATATTCTCCCATTCATATCCTAGCTACGAAGAAAAGTTCAACTCAGCTTCCTACACAAGAGAGATTATTCTGATAAAATGTACATATTTATAATTTCTCCAAATTTAGCTTTTAACTATAGTACATATCTGAAAAGAAGTTTTGTGCAACATATTTCAAGAGAACTTCTGAATTAAAACATTGCTTCCAAAGTATTGGATGTGAATGTCTTGAGTGGAGTTAGTGGTGTAATATCTGATCAATATGTAGTGACAGATAGAATGTGAGTAGAGGAAAGGTGGAGAAAAAGGAAAGGGGAGGGAGGAACTGATGTACTGAAATTGAGTGAACTGAATAATAAAGAGAAAAAATGTGAGTATAAGGCCAGTCTAAAGAACGTGTGGTGTGTAATGAAAGCGAATGTGTAGGAGGGGGTGGAAAATTTTTGAAAGTGTTTCAAGGAATTAGTTCTGGAGTCTGTACAGGTAGTTTGTGAAATGAAATGAATGGATAGCAGCAGAAAAAATGGTAGTGAATAGCAGAATGAAGATGTGAAAGTGACAGTGGCTAAAAAGATGCAAGCATAAAAGGTATGGATACAGAGAGGATATATCGTGGGATATGGGAGGTACAATGCGAAGAGGAGGATTAGCAAACCGCATGGTGAAAGAGCCAAAGAGAAGAGTAGATGTGAAATAAGGTACGTATTTGTCTGAAAATCTTTAAGAAACAATAAAAGATGTTTTGGTAGGAAAGAAAATGTGAGTAGAATGTAAGTAGAGGAAAGGTGGAGAAAAAGGAAAGGGGGAGGGAGGAACAGATGTGCTGAAATTGAGTGAACTGAATAATAAAGAGAAAAATTGTGAGTATAAGGCCAGTCTAAAGAACGTGTGGTGTGTAATGAAAGCGAATGTGTAGGAGGGGGGGGGGGGGAATTTTGAAAGTGTTTCAAGGAATTAGTTCTGGAGTCTGTACAGGTAGTTTGTGAAATGAGATGAAGGGATAGCAGCAGAAAAAATGGTAGTGAATAGCAGAATGAAGAGGTGAAAGTGACAGTGGCTAAAAAGATGCAAGCATATAAGGTATGGATACAGAGAGGATATATCGTGGGATATGGAAGGTACAATGCGTAGAGGAGGTTAGCAAACCGCATGGTGAGAGAGCCAAAGAGAAGAGTAGATGTGAAATAAGGTACATATTTGTCTGAAAATCTAAAAAAAAACAATAAAAGATGTTTTGGTAGGAAAGAAAAGTAAGTGCAGAAAGGTGAGTCTGGTTTGTAGGGTGAAAGGAGCAGGTGGGTAATTTCTGGTAGACGAAATAAAGGTAAGAGTGATATGGGATGAGCATTTCAAATAACTACTAAATGTGGAAGACGATAGAGAGGCGGAGTTTGTGGTTGTGAAAGATGTATGGAGAATGCCAATAATACGTGAGAAGAATGAGGGGGATATTACGAGAGAGGAGGTATAAATGACATTGAAAGAAATGAAAGCAAGTAAGGCACTAGGGATAAATGATAAAGTGGCACAAGCTATAACAAGAACAACAATGAATGGAGGTACTTAGCAGCAGAAATAAACCACCTCTGAAACAAGAAGCAGAGCTTATGTGATTTTAGCTGCTGTAAGTTCATTTGCCCAAGCCCCAGGAATATCTAAAACAAAACGACAGCTTACAGTTTTTAAGGATAGTTTGATAATGGGGGTATTTTAGTTAATGCCTCCTATTCTAATTTACCTCACGAATGATATTACAAATATCCTATAAAATCAGAGCGGGAGTGCAGTTAAACCCCCATAAGCACTTATGTAAGAGAAAGTATGATAGTGGCGGCTGCAGCATGGCTAGTCCTCCCATTACCTTTCTATGACCTTCTTATCAATGTAACCATATTGCGTCCCAGATATAAAATCACGCGGCAATAGGTGTAATGTAGAATGCTTGTCAAAGGTCAAAGAAGTGAAGATACTATAGTAGAATGGATGATGAGGTTGCTGAGCATATGCTTCCGGAAAGGGAAGATCCCTTAGGATTGGAGGAGAGCATGTTAGTTTAAAAAAAAGAAAAGAAAGGAAGATAATACAATTGCAGCAGTTTTTGAGTAATAAGTTTGTTGAATGTGCTTGCTAAGGTATATGGAAGAGTGTTGATTGAGAGAATTAGGAAAGGAACTGAGAGAATGATTGCAGAAGAACAGTGTGGGTTCAGGAGAGAAAGAGGGCGTGTTTATCAAGTGTTTGTGGTAAGACTGGTGTATAAGAAGCTCTTAGAGAAAGGTAAGGATACTTCTGGACATTATTGGACTTGGTGAAAACGTATTACAGGCTGATAGAGAGGCATTATGGAGTGTTTAAAGCGGTCAAGAGCTCTTACATGAATAGTAGAGCATGTTTAGAGTCGAGAATGGTAAGAGTGACAGGTTTGAGGTGAATCTTTGGTTATGCCAAGGTTGTGTAACATTGTCTTGGTTGTTTAATGTATATATATGAATGGAGTGGTAATGGAAGTAAATTGAAATAGTAGGCAAAGGCTCGGGATTAGTTGGTGAGAATGGAAGGTTAAGGAAACTGAATCAATTGATATATGCAGCATTGGAGGCTGATGCTGAGGGTGAATTGAAGCATTCAATGACTGAGTATATTAGGGTGTGTGACACAAGGAAGATGCGGCTGAATATTGGTTGATGTTATGAGATGTGCCAGGAATGTTAATGTGGCAGATTGAATGTGAAAGTAAATGGGAAGATGCTAAAAGAAATTGAGACTTAAGTATCTGGGGGTAGTATGTGGTAAGGAATAGACAATTGGATATAGGAGGTAAGTAACAGAGTGAAGGAAGCGAATAAATGTCTACATGGAATGAATGCAAAGAGAAGGAGTGCTTAAGCCAACAGCATTGTACAGAGCAGCCTTGAAATGTTAGAGAGGATAAAAAGAACAAGTTGATGTAATGGTGATGAGGTGTTTGAAAAGTATGATAGGTGTATCTAGAATAGATAGTGTGATAAATGAGGAAGTGTGGAGAGAACGGGTGTTGATAGAAAGCTGTCAGAAGTTAGATCAGAAAATACTGAGACTGTTTGGATATATGGAAAGAATGACGGATGAATACATAGCAAAGAGAGTGTGGAGTGCAGAAGTAATTGGAGTAAGACCAAAAGGAAGATTTAACAAGAGATGGATAGATAAGATGAAAAGAGCAATGGATGCATATGGTATGTTAGTGGAACAGAGAAGCGAAAATGCAAGAGATAGGAATGAGTGAAGGAATACTGTGTATAAGTCATATGGACAAAAGGATTTCTCACAACTGCCAACTCAGTAAAGTGGGACAGGTGGGTTGCCATGTGATGAAATGGTGGGGGTAATACAAGCTGTGGCTTTTGGGCCTCACAGTAGAATATACTTACTCATTTACTCAGTAGATAAGCAAGTTGGTGAGGGGGAATTGTGGCAATCCTCTATATCCAAGGAGCTAAGAGGAGTGATCGAGTTATGTTTGGCTTGCGGTGAGAATGTGCTTTGACTCGAGGATCCACCAAACAAGGATAATTGTAGAAATTTTTACACAGATGTATGTAAGTACATCATAAAGGCTCAATTACCTTCACATAATACAAAACTTTTATTGTGGAAATGACAAAATGGGGATGCAGGTCTTTCCTCTACCAGTACATGGAAAACAAATTTTGAAGTAGTTTCCACCGTGAAAGCTACAGAAAGAACATCACTAGAGTAGGTATTTTGTAAAGAGGATAGGTAATATATAGCTAAAATTAATTTTCAGAAGTTTTCATAAAGACATGGTGAACAGTTTCTATTACATATACCAGAGGTTTCATTTCACAGAACCTGGATTAACAGAATTATGGTTTATATTTTCAAGGAAAAAAGATATTTCTTCCTGGAGGTGGAGTTGCAGAATTCTACCCTTGCTATCCAATTCCTTGCACCAGCTGCCCGTTGAAAGACTACATCTGAAGGTATTAAGATTCAACTAGGACTGGTCCAGACAGCTCCAGGTTGAGTCTTCCTTCAGGACGGCTCTTTCCTTATGCTTACATCTACACTGAATATTCTGGCGTATTCATTACACATCTCTTGCTAGTCCATTGTATTTGACAAGTTACAAAATCCCCCCACATCTGTCTCTTTTGGTCCTCTTTTTTCCTCACGTTTGCTATTATTTATGGAGGGTCCACAGCTTATGGCCCCCAGTACCCGGCATAGAGGGGTGCGAAGAATCTTCGAGGATCTTGTTGACTCCACTATTGGCTTGAGGGCAGACATGCCTGGTGGTAGAAATGGTTGCCATTAACCTTGCACCTCCCAATAGATCTGCTTCTTTCACTCTTCACTATTCTAACTTTCGTGGCCTGAACTCTAATCTTTCATCTGTGTAACAGCACTTGGGTACTTTCCTCCCTAACCTCCTCCTCTTATCTGAAACCCAGCTATCTCTCCATACTTCCACTGAACAATTTCAAATCTCTCACTATAATCTGTATACTTGTTTTCGTTCCAAAGGTGGGGTCTGTGCATACTGCAACACTAACACTCCTATTGCAAGGCTCATGAACCTTCATTCTCCTGACTTTGATGTTCTCTGGCTAAAAATTTATCTCTCCACTACCACTATATTCCTTTGCTTCTGTTACTGCTCTCCAAATTTCACCAAGTTTGTGTCTTTCTTTGAATATCTGTCCTCGTGCCATGAGGCCGTATTATCTTCTCACTCACATGCCAAAGTTCACTACATTGGAGACGTAAATGTTCACTACAGTGATTGGCTTAATTCTTCTCGCACTGACGTGGGAGGAAGTATTGCCCTTGCTTTCTCTATTACTCACGATCTGGAGCAAATTATTGAACATCCTTCTCGTGTTCCTGATTGACACGAACCTGCAGCAAACACTCTTGGCCTATTTCTAACTTCTTGTCCTTCAAACTACTCTTATTCAGTGCTTTCCCCTCTTTGTAAATCTGACCACTCTGTGATCTCAATCTCTTCCATATTTGTTCTCTCTCCACCAATCCCTACTACTCAGCGCCGCCTTTGGCAATTTGAGCATACCCAACTTGAAAATTTGCGTAACTTCCTCTTTGATTTCCCACGGGATGACTACTGCTTTTGATCCCGCAATCCTGATCAGGTACCCCTATAAGTTGCCAAGATAATGACCTCGGGAATGGAGGTGTACATCCTTTCCTCTACGAAAACTTTCTCTCTCCTAAAACCCTGGTTTGACCATGCCTGCGCCATAGCTATCCAGGTCAGAAATCGGGCACACTGATCTCACCAAGTCTCTCCTTCTGATTTAACTCACTCTGCTTTTATTGTAGTTAGGAATCACTGTACTGCTCAGATTCGAAAGTCTAAGGCTTCCTTTATAAGAAGGAAAGTTGATGACCTTAACTCCTCTCCCACTGACAAATGCTTCTGGTCCTTAGCCAAAAACCTCTCCAGAAACTTCTGTAACTCAAGCTTTCCCCCTCTCATTTGTTCTGATGCTTTTATAGCTTGCTCTCCTGCTGACAAAGCCACTCTCTTTGGATCTTATTTTTCTGCCAATTCTTCTAAAAATGATTCCAGCGCACCTGGCCCTCAATCTTTACCCCTCTCTAACCCTATGCCCGCCATTATTCTTTCTTCACGCAAAGTCCATGAGGTTCTTCGCTCGCTAAAGATGAACAAGGCATCTGGTACCGATGGTATCCCTGCAAGGTTCCTTAAGGAGTTTGCAGATGAACTGGCTCCCGTGCTTTGTCGTCTTATTCACCTCACTCTGTCATCCAGTCTCTATCCTTCATCTTGGAAGCATGCTCTAATTCAACCTGTTCCTTATGAAGGGTGACCACTCTAGTCCTTCAAACTACCGACCTATTGCCCTAACCTCCTCTCTGCTAAAGTTTTCGAAACTTTGCTCGATGCTCACTTCTTGAAACGTCTTGAATCTAACTCACTTATCTCCGATCACCAGTACAACTTCTGCAAGGCAATATCCACTGGTGACCTCCTGTCCCATCTTTCTCATGTAGGGTCATCTTCTCTGAGGAACTATGGGGAATCCTTTGTTGTTACCCTTGATACCTCTAAGGCTCTTGGCAGAGTCTGCCACAAGGCTCTGTTGGCTAAACTCCCTGCCTATGGCTTTACCCCTTCTCTCTGTTCTCTGATTTCCAGTTTCCTTTCTGACCGTTGTTGATGGTGTGACATCTAGCCCTTTCTCTGTTACTAGCTGTGTTCCACAGGGCTCTGTTCTTTCACCTACTCTGTTCCTTCTCTTCATCAACGGTCTTCTACAATCCCCCATCTTCGTCTCTTTTTCATGACTTTGCTGACGATTCTACCCTTCACTTTTCCTCTTCCTTTTCTTCACAACCTTCATCTGTTATTCGTAATCAGTCTTGTATCACTCTCTCTTCTACTCTCAACGCCGATTTGCAGAGGGTATCAGAGTGGGGCACTGAAAATTTAGTTAATTCAATGCATTCAAGGCAGTTTCTGGCTATGTCTTTATCTGCTTCTCCTCCTGATAACTCTATAATCTTCGAAACTAACGAAATTTACCCTCTTAATTCTATCAGCATATTAGGAATCCATATAGCCTCTAACTTGTCCAGAAGGAATCACATAATCCAAATTTCTATATCTTCATCCAAAAAATTGGGGGTTCTGATTTAAATTTGTCATTACTCTTCCTCTTTACAATTATTTAAAATCTATAAAGGTCTTATCCATCCCTGCTTAGAATACTGCTCACATATCTGGGGTGCTTCTTCTTATACTTATATCCTTGATAGGGTTGAATCTAAGACAGTCAGACTCATTAATGATCCTTCTCTTACTTCTAATCTGGACTCTATCTCTTTGCAGTAAGGTATCATCCTTTTTTCATTTCGGTCGCTACTACTTCCATCGCTGCTCTGATGAGTTGGCGAGTTGCATCCCTCCCCCACTGCCGAGGCTACGTAACACTCGCTAAGCGGCCTCATCTCACAGATACTATGGGGAGATTTGTATCTCTTGGATTGGTCGGTGCAGCAACTACTTGTCATCTGTCTCCAGACTCTGGAACTCTCTTTCTCCTTCTGTCTTACCTAATTCTTATGACCGATCTTCCTTCAAAAATCGGATTTATCATCATCTCAGGGCTTAATCCTCCATATCTCTAGGTCCTCTGCACTTTAACTCTTTTTTTTGTCTGTTGTTTTCCTTTGTGTAACATTACCACATCTCTGCTATGTCCTTAAATTTTTTTTTCCTTCGTTTTGGGGTTTTCTTGTGCTCGAGCCCTTATTGATAAGGGCAGTTTTTGCCTGTCCCTGTGTCACATTAAGAAAAAAAAAATACAAGGGATATCCCTGACACGTAGGGAACGAGAATACAAGAACAGTAAGCCATGGATGTCATAAGAAAGTACTGAATGAGACAGAGGACCATAAGGTAAGTAATATTGTAAGTTGGTGGTTTTCCAATGGTAGTTAAATTTTTTAATAGCTTCCAATTAGAAAAAAAGGTGAAAGTTTACTTTCACACCCCTAATAAGTGAAATGAAATACAAAACACTGAATAAAGATCTCTACAACAAATACATATGATATTTGTGAAGTTGTGGGCCATAATTATTCTCTACTAGTAAGCTAAGTTAGGTTAGATTTGGTTTGTTAGTTTAGTAAGGTAATGGTGATCAGGGGGCAAAGCCACCAAGTTAAGAAAGTAATTGTAAAATTCAGTCCTATAATTGATTTAGACACTGAAATTTACTTTATCTAATTATTTTTCATGTAATATTATACATTTTGGTGATATATCTCTAAAATCGCTCATATTCAGTGGGAATATCCATCAAAATCAATCATTTTACATAAAAAAAAAATTACCAGTATACTCCCATCCAGTCGTCCAAATCAGAATTGCTGTAAAAAACAATTTCAATTATTAATAAATTCTTGTGAAAAACTTCAAGATATAATCTAATACTCTTTTTCATAGCCGAAAAAAAACCCAGCCAAGAGCTAATCAAAGATACATATTTGAATTAAGTATGGCCCTTGTTAGAGTAAAACTTAGTAAAACATATATATATATATATATATATATATATATATATATATATATATATATATATATATATATATATATATATATATAGTAATCCCTTGCTATATCGCGGTTCACCTATCGTGGAATCATTGTATCGCAGTTTTATTTTGGCAAGTTTTTTTTCTGGGTATATGCAAAAATATTAAACTTTTATGAAATAAAAATTTCCAGTATTTTCATTATTTTATTGAAAACAAAAATTTTCATTATTTTGTTGATACAAAAATGTATTTCCAAGCCTAAGAATATTAAAACAGTAAGAAATAGTAAAAAAAACATAAATTTGAACATGTAACTCTGCACCATAGAAAGTACGATACCGGTCTCAGCGTTTCGGAAAACCCAAAGGGTCACACCTACGTGAGCTAGCATATATTAAAATTTCCAGTAGTTTCATTATTTATAGATATAAAATATGTATTTCTTAGCCTAAGAATAATAAAACAGTAAAAAACATAAATAATCACAGTATTACACCATGTAAAATAAGATACCGGTATCAGCGTTTCGGAAAACGAAAAGGGTCGCACCTACGTGAGCTAGTACATGTTGAAATTTTCATTATTTTCTTGATGAAATAAGTATTTCCTAGCCTAAGAGTAATAAAACAGTAAGAAATAGTAAAAAACAAATTTAAGCATATACACTCACAGTATTGCACCATGTGAAATACTGTACGATAGCGTACACTGCATTGGCGTCTTGGAAAACGCAAAGGCTCGTACCTACGTGAGATAGTCATTGGAATGCTATTGGCTGAAAGGGTGGGAGACGACGAACACAGAATTGTTTTTCTTTATGTTCTGTATCACAGGGTCTTATTGGCGTTTTGATTGAAGTTTGGTTCTCCCACCATCTTCCATTGTCTCACTTCACTCGTTCAGTCTAACTGACATGTGCGCAGTTTGCGTTATACTTATTAATATGTTATGCTTCAGGGGTTGGGTTCTTTCGATAACAGTCTCCTATGCCTCAAAAAGCCCCTCTTTAATTTCAAGTGGTTCTTGCAGATCTTCTTTAACGTGTGATTTACAACAGATTTCCTCTACTGGGGGGGCATCAGTATCGTTTCCTTTGCCTCAACAGACTCTTTTTTAATTCAAGCGGCTTCTGCATATCTTCTTTAACGTGTGATTTAAGAGATTTCCTATACTGGGGGAGCACTAGTGTCATTTGAACAGTTTTTCAATTCCATCCACCTCCATCATAGAAGGAGAAGGAACACAATTGGTTTCTGAACACTGACCTGAATTGAGACCAGTTTGTACAAAGTACTATTGTATTTCAAAACATCACTGATATGATACTTGGCCTCTCCACTTCAATATTTTTCATAATGATCAAGAGTTTTCCTACGTACTGTATATTCAATTCACTTCGTAACTGAGCCAGAGGAAATTGAAGAATCTGGCCTTACACTCGAACGTCTGGCAGTCCTGTATGAACACGTGACAGCACTCCAACAACTCTCACAAGAACATGATGATAATATGGTTTGTTCACGGTAAGTTTACCTATCACTTTCATATAAAAAAAAAAATTAAATTTATGCTTGCACGCTGTTATTAATAAAGTAAATGGTGGTTTGTTAACAGTTCAGGGAGGGTTTATACAGTAAACGTAAAAATGAATGTAAAATACCTATGTACATGTAGGGTGATCCTACTTTGCGGAAATTCACCTATCGCGGTCGGTCCCGGAACTGAACCCCCGCAATAAACGAGGGATCACTGTATATATATATATATATATATATATATATATATATATATATATATATATATATATATATATATATATATATATAATATATATATATATACATACATCACCAGGAAGGCTAAAGAAAATCCCAAGCTTTATCAGAGGAAAGCTGAAGGTAAAAGAACAGGTTTTAAGGCTAAAGAGAGCGGATGGAAGCATCACTGAGACGGATGAAGAGATCTGCAAAGAATTGAACAAGGAGTTTCAGTCAGTATTTACAGTAGAAAATAACCCACCCCCTCAGATTGCAGAGATAGAAGCTCAAGGGCCGGTATTAGAGAACATCAACCTTACAGCCACAGAGGTATGCAAAGCATTGATGGATTTAGTTGTTCATAAAGCTACAGGTCCTGATGACATATCCCCTCATGTGCTTAAAAATGCGCAAACTCAATATCAGTGGCACTAAGTATCATATTTAAAAAGTCACTGGAGTCAGGGGAGATTCCAAGATGCTGGAAACAAGCAAATGTGATACCTATCTTCAAAAAGGGAAGGAGGGATACGGCTCTGAACTATAGACCAGTTTCCTTGACAAGCATAGTTTGCAAAGTTATGGAGAAACTATTAAGGAAACATATCTCTCTTCACTTGGAATCCTGAAACTTTTTGTCAGTGAGACAACATGGCTTCAGAGAAGGTAGATCAACAGTAACAAACTTATTAGAATTTTATGATGAGGTAAGCCGAATCTTACAGGAAAGAGAGGGTTGGGCAGATTGCATATTCCTAGACTTTCAGAAAGCGTTTGACACTGTTCCACATGGGAGACTTATTAGGAAGCTGCAAGCAATGGCTAGAATAGGTGGAAATGTTTAGGAATGGATAAAAACTTACTTAGAAGAAAGGGAACAGAGGGTTAGAGTAAGACCCTCAGTGTCTGAATGCAGAAGAGTTAGTAGTGGAGTTCCACAAGGTTCAGTTTTAGGGCCACTTTTGTTCCTTGTATATGTAAATGACCTACCAGAGTTTGTAAATTCATTCATGAATATGTTTGCAGATGATACAAAGATTGTGAAGAAAGTAAAAAACGAGAACAATGGTAGAGAACTTCAGGAGGATCTAAATAATCTGCATGAGTGGTCAGAAAAGTGGCTAATGAAATTCAATACTTCAAAATGTAAGGTAATGAGAATGGGTACAAGTGCAAGAAGGCCCAAGCTTGACTACTCGGTGGCTGGAGTGCAACTTCAAGAGACAGAAAATGAGAGAGATCTAGGAGTAAACATACTGGCAGATTTGCCTCCAGAAATACATATAAATGGCATAGTAAGGGTAGCATATGCATTCTTATCAAATGTAAGGGTAGCCTTCAGGCACATGGACAAGGAAATGTTCAGAAATATTTATGTAACCTATGTGAGGCCAAAACTCGAATATGCAGCCCCCTTTTGGAATCCACACTTGAAAAAGAACATAGCTAAGCTTGAAAAAGTTCAAAGACATGCCACGAAACTGGTGCCAGAAATACGCAATCTCAGTTATGTAAGAGTAGTTGATAATTGGAATTGGCTAAGCGAGGAGGTACTTAATGTTATTTCAATCCATAGTTTTAAGGACTGGTATGATAAGTATCACTAAGTATAAAATGGAACCGATGAGGAGACGGGAAGATACGAGCTTTGGGCTCTTTCCCGTAAACACAATTAGGTAATCACATATTTCGATATGGCTGGCTCTAGAACTAGAGGTCATAGTTTGAAGCTTCATAAGAAAACTTCTTTGCAGGATGTAAGGAAATACTTTTTCAGTGTAAGAGTACTTGATAATTGGAATTGGCTAAGCAAGGAGGTAGTTAATGCTATCTCAATCCATAGTTTTAAGGACAGGTATGATAAGTATCACTAAGTCTAAAATGGAACCGATGAGGAGACGGGAAGATACAAGCTTTGGGCTCTTTCCCGTAAACACAATTAGGAAATTACATACATACATACATACATACATACATATAATATATATATATATATATAATATATATATATATATATATATATATATATATATATATATATATATATATATATATATATATATATATACATATTATACCTGAAAAGTCATAGTTTTCTTTTATGTGTTTATATATGCTTCTTGATATAAACAATGGGTTGTTGTTGTTAATTGTTATGGAGTGCCGGCCTGCCCAGACATGTAAATCAAGAGGAGTGTCTTCCAATCATTTCCCACATATTATCCACCATCATGACTAAAGCCTCTACATGTTATGGGGCCCAGTATGTCCAGATTACCCAGGTATCGTCTAGAATTCAATGGTGACGAAAGAAAGTGTGAATTATGGGAAGTTAAGTTCTTAGGCCATCTTAGACTTCAAAAGCTGTATAACATGATCTCTGCCACAGACGATGATGATGTCGACGATAAAAATGCGGAATGTTTTGTAGAACTTGTCTAATGCTTAGATGATAGAAGTCTTTCCCTAGTTATTCATGATGCTAAGGATGATGGCAGAATGCCACTGAAGATTTTGCGGGAGCATTATTTATCCAAGTGGAAGCCATGAATAATTCTTTGTAAACTGAACTTACCTCCTTGATGAAATATGCCGATGACAGTGTTACAGATTATATGATTAGGGCTGAAACGGCAGCTGTATCCCCGAAAA
Source organism: Halocaridina rubra (assembly GCA_037179515.1). Lineage (NCBI taxonomy): Eukaryota > Metazoa > Arthropoda > Malacostraca > Decapoda > Atyidae > Halocaridina > Halocaridina rubra. The sequence goes on along the minus strand of JAXCGZ010013244.1, from coordinate 167,875 downwards.
CTTCAGGTGAAGTAATTAGTGATAAATTACTGATTGCCATGATTTTGAAAGGTTTTCCTCCGAAATTTAAGCCTTTTACAGTTATAACCAGAAGGAAAAGCCGTTGAATTTTAGTGAATTCAAGGCAGCTCTAAGGCTGCGGCCACACAGACAAGACGAACGGGGAGGTAGTGTGGAGTGATGAGCAGTGAGATCAGTGTCATCGCGACGCCTGTCCAAATAGGAAGTGTCAACGTCTCCAATAATTTGTTTAGTCGACATGATGATTATAGCTAGGGATGTTGCTAGGCAGTGCGCTTCATTTGGAACATACTGTATCGCGTAGTGACAAGCGAGGAGGGTAAGGGGAGCGACATACCTCCCCGCTCATCCAATATAGCCACCCACATATAATTTAATGAGTTTCATCATGTCGTGTCATCCCTCCCCGCTCGTCACTTCTGGTGTGACCATAGCCTATGAAGCTGTGAAGAAACTGAAAAGGCTTGTAGGTCTAATGCAATAAAATATGACGTAGTCATGAAAATTGACTCTAAATCAAGAGCATTTAATAGTAGTAAGCCTGTGGATAATTAGGGTAGTAAATCAAGTAGGCCTAAAAGTAGCCTAGTGTGTTTTAAATGTGGAAAACCAAGACACAAATCAGTTGATTGTAATTCTAGCCTGAGGCAGCAGGTCGAGGGTTCGCGCCCCGTCATGGACTGAGGTTAGTAAGGGCATACACTCAGAGTAACGATTACATCTGCCAAAACAAGTCCTAAGAAGGCAACCGTCCTAGCCCTTAGTAGAAAAGGGAGTTCGTGACGTAAAACCACTCTCATGATTCAAAGTGGTGTAGAAAGGGAAATGATAAAGTGAAGTCAGTTGACTTTTCTAAGACTAATACTTCAGATGATTCTAATCATTACTTTACATTAAAAGTTAGTGTAAAGAAATATAATATGGACACTGTTCATAAAGTCAACTGTATGTTAGCTGATTGTGGTGCTACCACTCACATTGTAAATGATATATCAAGATTTATTTCTATTAATGAAAAGTTTGACCCTAAGAATCATGTTATTGCTTTAAATAGAGGAAATGCATGAGTCTCTTTGGTTGATTCTAATGAAAATAGAAGAGATGGTGTTCTTAAAAATGCGCTGTATGTCCCATCTTTTAAGCAAAACAGTTTTTCTGTTCAAGCTGCTACTGATAAAGGTGCTTCAGTTGAATTTAGTAAGAATTGTGCCAAATTAATTAATGAAGTTGGTACTGAATTTGATATTGAGAAACTGATAATTTGTATTTCTTGAATAGTATAGGCTCTCCAAATAATGCATATTATTCACTAAAGGAATGGTGCGAAATATTAGGTCACTGTAATGTTTAAGATATTCTTAATCTTGAAAATGTAGTTGATGGAATGAACATTACTAAGAAATCTAAGATTGATTGTAGCATCTGTATAGAAGGTAAAATAACACAGTTTAGGAGCAGAAAAGCTGACAAGAAAGAAAAATAACTTTTAGAGCTTGTACACTGTGATTTGGCTGGTTCTATTGAGCCAGTTGCTAAAGAAGGCTTTAAATATGATGTCCTAGGATTTATTGATGATTATTCTGGCATTATTATGGTGTATTTTATTAAGCAAAAGAGTGATACTATAAAAGTTAACAAATTTTTTTTGACAGATTGTTCACCATATGGTTCTGTTAAATGTATCAAAAGAAATAACAGTAAAGTATTTACTTTTAGCGCATCAGAGTTCCTTCTTATTAAGCATGAAAAATCTGCTCAGTATTCACCTCATCAGAATGGAACAATTGAGAGAGGTTGGAGGTCAATTTTTTAAATGGCCAGATGTATGCTGCTTGAATCCAAAGTACCTAAGGATTTGTGGACATATGCTGTAATCTCTACTGTTTATATACGGAACTGATGTTTCAATTCTAAACTTCAGAAAACTCCATATGAAGTGCTTACTAGTCGAAGACCAAAAGTAAGTAGTATGTACATGTTATGCTTATGTACAAGATAAATAGAGTTAGATGCCAGAAGTGAAAAAGGAATTTTTGTTGGGAACGATAAAGGTAGTCCTTCCTATCTTGTTTATTTTCCAGAATGTGATGTAATAAAGAAAGTAAGATGTGCAAGACTCAAAACTATTGTTGAAATATGTAAACCAGAAAAAAAATAATGTAATTTCAAGAAAGCATGATTTGGATACTGCAAATGATGTTACTGAACCAGAATCTGTTCAAAATGATGAAACTAAGTCTTCTGATGAAATGTTGGATACTGATACCAATTTCAACTGAAATCCAAAGAAAGAACGTAGAAGACCTGAATATATGGATAATTTTGTTGTAAGAGATGAAATAGATGATGTAAACTCCACAAGTGATTACTATTATACTTTAACTGATGTACCTAAAACTTACCATGAAGCTGTAGCCTCCAAAAATACAATGGAAGACGAGATTCCTGCTTAAGAAAGAATGAAACTTTTGAATTAGTACCTTTACCAGAAGGTAGGAAGCCAGTGGAGGGTCACCGGGTTTATAGCGTAAAACTTGACTCAGATGGTAATGAAAACTTTAAAGCTAGATTTGTTGCAAAGGGCTATTCTTAGTTACCAGGCATTGATTTTCATAAAACTTGCTCTCCCACATCACGCATCACATCTGTTCATACGTTAATGCAAATAGCTGTTCAATATGACTTAGTAATTCATCAAATGGATGTCAAAACTGCTTTTTTAAATGCATCCATTGACAAAGAGCTGCATGTAGAACAGCCACATGGTTTTGTTGTAGAAAATGAAAATGGTAAGAAATTTGTAGGCAAACTAAAGACATTTTTATATGGCTTAAAGCAAAGTGGCCATAACTGGCATAGTATGTTGCATTCTTATTTACTGGAACAGAATTTTTCTCAATCTTTTGCAGATACATGTGTATATACCAGACATACTAAAAATGAGTTATAATTTGGGTAGATGACATTATTGATGCTTCAAATTCTTTGTTTACTGTTAATGTTATAAAGAAATTTTTGAGTCATAAATTCCAAATGAAGGTTCTAGGAGAAATTTCATGTTTCTTAGGCATAATATTCACACATGGTGATGTAATTAAAATTAATCAGTCGAGATATGTAGAAAATATGTTTGTTATATTTCAAATGCAAGATTGTAAACCTAGATCATCACCTTGTGAGATAGGTCTGAATAAATTGATGATCATCCTGATTTGGCAGATATAAAACTGTATAGACATATAGTTGGCAGTTTAATTTATATCATGACTGTAACAAGACCTGACCTCTGCTTTGTAGTTAGTAAATTATCTCGATATATAGTAAAACCTACTGTAACTCACTTGACCATGGCAAAGCATGTATTAAGATATCGTAAAAGCACAATTGATCATTGTTTGACCTTCAAGAAATACAAAAATTAAGCCTAGTTGGGTTTTGTGATGCTGATTGGGGTAGTACAGCTGATCGACATAATATTACAGGATATGTAGAAAATATGTTTGTTATATTTCAAATGCAAGATTGTAAACCTAGATCATCACCTTGTGAGATAGGTCTGAATAAATTGATGATCATCCTGATTTGGCAGATATAAAACTGTATAGACATATAGTTGGCAGTTTAATTTATATCATGACTGCAACAAGACCTGACCTCTGCTTTGTAGTTAGTAAATTATCTCGATATATAGTAAAACCTACTGTAACTCACTTGACCATGGCAAAGCATGTATTAAGATATCGTAAAAGCACAATTGATCATTGTTTGACCTTCAAGAAATACAAAAATTAAGCCTAGTTGGGTTTTGTGATGCTGATTGGGGTAGTACAGCTGATCGACATAATATTACAGGATATGGTTTTTTATTGTCTTCAGAGGGTCCTTTTCTATCATGGAAGAGTAAAAAGCAGCAGACTGTTGCCTTGTCCACTTGTGAAGCAAAATACATGTAATTGAGTGCTGCTGTGCAGGAAACCAAATTTTTGTTGAAACTATTGGAATGTATGATAGGATCTGATTTATTTGATCATGTTATTATGTACTGTGATAATTATGGGGCTTTGCCACTTGCTAGTAATCCTATACAGCATCAGAGATGTAAACACAAAGACATAAAATACCATTTTGTGAGGTCTGATGTACGGGAAAATGTTGTGAAACTGAAATAAATTCCATCTGAAGAGAATGTAGTAGATGTGTTTACGAAACCTGCTTCAAGTATAAAATTCAAAAAGTTTGCTAGTGATATGAAGGGAACTTAATTTCGAATCTCATAGTATAGGTACTGTTCTTTTAATTAATTATTTGTATTAAAATATATATGAATTTTACTTTTTCAAGATGTTATAACAGTACTCCATACCATTTTGTCATATTTGTATGTCTAACCATAATAGGTTTTAATTGGGGGTGTTAGAGAGTAAAACTTAGTATGGCCGACTGTACACATATAACAGTTATACCTGAAAAGTCACCCTTTTCTTTTAGGTTCATATATATTTCTTGAAATAAATGACAGGTTGTTATGCAGTGCTGCCCCGCCCAGACATGTAATTCAAGAGGAGTGTCTTTCATTGATTTCCCATATACTATCCACCATCATGACTACTGCCTCTACAGGCCTGAAATAAATTTTATGAAAAATTTATATAATGAAGGAAGAATACGCCATTAGCATATGAAATCATATCTATGCATCCAAAAAGTTAATAAAAATTTCACACAATACCAGAAGTACCTTTTGTTTCTTGAAAAATCCAATTTTTGCAACAAGAGTGGCCAATGCTGTATTCTGAACTCACATTCTATTTAAACGGCAACCAAGTCACCGTTTACAAATATAGAAGGTATAGACAAATACACAACAACAATGCCTAGTATAATACTTCAAACCCTACACAGGCAGGCACGATATCAGAATACAATGTTTGGAAGTTATACATAAATACAATTATTATAGTCTGTGACAATACATATACACAGCTCATATGGTAAATAGCAAGATATTCACACCACATACAATAATGTGCAAACAAACTTCTCCATTACAAATACATTTGTATGTTGATATTTCATACATACAAAACAAATTTGATGCATATCTACATGGCCCTTTGAAATTCGCTACAGTTAATACCACAACATTTAGTATGCATATGAAAAATATATTGGTATGCGGCCATTTATACAGCACCCTGTAATTATGGACACCTCCTTTCATATATACAGGTATGTGTGGGGATATGAATACTAGTATTTTTTTAAACCTACACTGACATTATGCATATAACTCGGTCTAGAATGTTGAATGCGCATTCCTACACTATGCAAATAGAATGCCTAATATCAACAGTTATGCTATATTGTAGTGATATTTTACTGACCTAAGTGGCTGAAATGTATTTGCTGCATTTATGTACCAGTATGGAACAATGCACTAAACATAATTTTTCGGTAAAAAACTGAACATAATATGTATTTTCAATATCGTGTTGTCAAGTCTGAGCAGCAAGACTCACATGAATGGCACATAAATCCTTTTACTCTAACAAGACAACAAGATTAGGTATCTTTACAATGCAAGCATCTTTTACAAATCACTATTACCATATTTAACCGAAAAGAGCTACACTGAAACTAACATACATTACCACATATACTATTAATTAATATAATCTTGGCAGTGTTTATCACATAATAGCAGAGCAGATACATTTTGAAGAGAAAGATTATTTACCAAGATACATGAGAGCTGGATGGTGAAGATGTTTCATTGCACCAAAATATATTCTGACATATTTATTGTGATATTCCAAGACCAGAAACTATCATACAAATACAGTCTAAATTAGTAATAATGGTATATCCATACAAATATTAGTTAGCACCATTACCTTTTCATGGATATAAAAACAGCAACTAGTTTAGATAGTGAGAGACACCGTTCCTTCTAGTTTGCCTTCATACTTCTTCAAAACTGGTGCAACTTCACATTCTAGGAATTCTTCAACCTGCAAAAAATCCAAAAGTACAACAAAAGCTTCTACTATTATTGCATATAATTTCATTCAGTTTTGAAGCTAAGCTTAAGATGATTAAGCTATGCAAAAAAATATATAAAGGAATATACAAATATAAACATACTGACTAATTATATGCTTAGTGAGTGACCATCACATAATTTGAATTATTTGAGTACATGATGATCTTCCCTGATGCTCTTTTCTTGCCACTTAACAGCCAAATGGGAGATTTGAGGGCAATTTCAAGGTATGTTCTGCTGCCTTGCTTCCTTTGCATCATTATAGTTAACAAACTAGCAAGATACAGCATACCATTTAGATAAAACAATTTATTTAGAGGATACAGATGAACAAACCTGCTCAGGTGCTCGACCAATGAATGTAGAGGGATCAAGCAAAGAACCAATCTGGTCATGAATAGGTGCAAAATAGGAGGAGCTTTTAATCCTTTCCACTAAGTCATTTTCACCACCTTCTTGCTTTACTTTATTTCCAGCAGCCTGGCTATGGATGCGTATTTCTTCATGACATTCCTGTAAGGTTATGCAAATAAGTGTTCCAATGTATATAAATTATATACCCTAGCAATGGAAAATTCCCAACTAAAATGCCTGACAATATTACTTTTCAAAGTGCATTTTTTTTTTATATAACAATACAATTACTAGATATGACAGCCATAAGGGTTCATAATCTGATAACTAGGTCATGTGCTGCCTTAATGACAAATTTCGTTAACACAATACAAATATGAATGATAATGATCTTCTATTTCAAGTTCCACAAGACTGTATTACAATTTATAATGTGGCAGAATCTCTTACTTCCTATAAGTATTATCATAAACTTGCAACCATTTCAAAATATAATAAGACTTGTATTTAAATCCATTCCTTGTACGGAGAGTTTAAGTAAATATAGGAGGACAACATCTCAAGTCACTCTTATGGAAGAAAAGAGACCTATGCTCTTCCTCAAAAGTTATTATATCTTAGATCTAAAATACCTAGCATAAATATCTTTTGACTCTAGATAAATGTCTCAACAGAGAATTTACACTAACGTTTTACATTAATAAATGTGTCAATTCTTTCTTTGACACAGTGCTTCCTGATTTATATTTCAAGGTCTTCACTCAGAATTTTGAAAACCTCGATAAGGTTAACCTAACATATAATGAGAATTTTTTGCCTTTCTAACTCATTCACTGATGAATGGCTTTATTACTATCTATAAATTGCAGTTTATTATAATCTGTAGCACCATCCTACCCAAAGGCTGAAATTATTTAATTTGAATTCACTTAAAAGCAATGGAATGCTAAAAAATATTAAAAAAGTTATATAAAACAGGAACATTTGTGATCTCTTTTACACCAACATTAAATATCAATGGTGGAGGGGAAATTGATGTGAGAAGACTGCAGTTTTATTTGTGGTTAGTTTTATATATACGTATTTAAAAAATGTAAGAAAAAATAACACAAAACAGTGCCTTTCCTCTTATATATTTAAACACTACAGTTCTATTTTTGGTAAGTTTAAGGGATTCATATGAAAGTTAAAAAGGCTTCATGTCTCCATCCTCCGACAAGTGAAGAAGCATTGGTAAATGGAAACTTGCGTCAAAGAACCATTTCTGGGTGAGAAGAATGTTACTCCTCAACTGGTATATTCGATGCATGATGTTTTTTCAAGACCTTTATATATTTTGCAGTTTTCTCCGATGCCTTTCATAGATACTAAATATCAGAAGACTTCCTTCCTTCCATTCATATCTACAGATTCCTCGAACAGGCACCGAGGATCAATAAATTTCAAGCACTGGTTTTTGAAGACTTCCTTATAGAGAATGTTGTTTTGTCCCCGTGGAAGCAGAGCTTCCCAACCATCATATTTTTCTAAGAGGGTTCCATTTACCAATGCTTCTTCACTTGCCGGATGATGGAGGCATGAAGACTTCGAAAGCTCGCACTTCAAGTCTTCAGGAAACTTGTGTCAAAGAATCATTTCTGGGCGAGAAGAATGTTACTCCTCAACTGGGATATTTTATGCATGATGTTTCTTCAAGACCTTCATATATATTTTGCAGTTTTCTCCGATGCCTTTCATAGATACTAAATATCAGGAGATTCCCTTCCTTCCATTCATATATATATATATATATATATATATATATATATATATATATATATATATATATATATATATATATATATATATATATATATATATATATATATATATATATATATATATATATATATATATATATATATATATATATATATATATATATATATATATATATATATATATATATATATATATATATATATATATATATATATATATATATATATATATATATATATATATATATATATATATATATATATATATATATATATATATATATATATATATATATATATATATATATATATATATATATATATATATATATATATATATATATATATATATATATATATATATATATATATATATATATATATATATATATATATATATATATATATATATATATATATATATATATATATATATATATATATATATATATATATATATATATATATATATATATATATATATATATATATATATATATATATATATATATATATATATATATATATATATATATATATATATATATATATATATATATATATATATATATATATATATATATATATATATATATATATATATATATATATATATATATATATATATATATATATATATATATATATATATATATATATATACTTCTTGGGTGGTAATGGACAATGCTCCTGCCCATCCTCTTGATCTGGAAGCAGCCCTTGATATCAAATACGACTTCATAAAAATCAAATTTCTGCTTCCTAACACCACTCCTCTCCTCAAGTCCATGGACTAGCAAGTCATTCTAATTTTAAGAAACTATACGTATTTGCCAGGTGTTTTCAGGTCCCCAATGACACGGATTTAACCGTGCGTGATTTCTGGAAAGACCACTTCAGTATCCTCCACTGCATAGGCCTCACTGATATGGCATGGAAGGATGTCTCTTACTGCACGATGCAGTCCACCTAAAGGAAACTTTGGCCAGGTTTTGTGGCTGAGAGAGACTTCGAGGGTTTCAAGGAGGAAACAGCTGTTAATATAGTGAACAAGATTGTGGCCACGGGCAAAAGCATGGGCTTGGAGGTCAATGAGAAGGATGTGGAGGAGCTGGTGGAGATCCACAAACAAAAGCTCACCACTGAAGAATTGATCAAGTTGCAAAATGAACAGTTGAAGACTATCCAAGAGGAGCAATCAGTGGAGGAGGGGGTTGAGAGGGTAAGGGTTTCAAGTGAAAAATTCAAAGAAATCTTTAGTAAGTGGAGTGATGTGCTGGCATATTGAGAGTCATCATCCAGACAAAACTGTAAGCAACTGAGCAGTGAACATGTTCAATGACAATATGATGTCTCAGAGACCCACCTTCCAAGAGTACATGTAGAAAGAAAACACCAGAAATACAGCCTGTACCTAAAGAGCTGCCCGACTTATTTATGGAAGGGGACTCTCCTTCAAAGGAGTGGTAGTCCTCCTCCTTCTCCTCCACCACCATCCATGTGTGCCAGTAACTATCAAGCACAAAGGTAAATATTGTTCCATGTTTTATTTTGGTGCAGTAAGACAGTATTTCAGTATAACAAAGGTTTTTCCAATCATATAAAAATGTTTGTAACATACAAACCCATAAAAAAAAAATTAAAAAGGTATATTTCTGGGGCTGAGAAACAGATTGATTTGTTTAACATGCATTTCAATGGGAAAAATTGTTCGGCCACACTCACAAACTGTTCGGCACGTGCAGTTTGAATATACCACACAAGCCAGGTAGGTTGGAAAATTGATTTATCAATAAATTATTGGCTTCTGTCGTAACAGAGGAACATTGTAACTCGTAACGACATAAATCGAGGACCCCCTATATATTTTTTTTCTTTTCTTTTTTTACCTGTCTATTCCCTCCAGCTTTTACCATGGCCATAATAATATTTTCTGAAGCCATGAAAGGCAACTCTTGTGCTATGTGACGATTGATGACATTTGGGTAAACTACTAAGCCCTCTGTGATATTTTGCAATGTCATCAGTATACCATCAGCAGCAAGGAAGGCTTCGCCTAGACTTATTCGTCTGAAATTGACATGGTTATATTAGCTACATTTGAAGTTAAATGTGAAGTATCTTTTGAAAAAATATCATCAGAATTTTTTAAAAATGAAAATAATTATTAAGTAACTTTTTAGTTATTCACATTGCACTACTGTAATAGATACATACATATACACATACCTCATTCCCCCTTGTAAGGGGGGTGGCCGAGCAAAGAAAAGAGCATTCACCACCATCCACACATACCTCAACCACTACTCTCAGCTCCTTGGGGTTAAAGGGCTGCCACATTACCCCCTCTTCCACCCTGCTTGGGTCACCCACAAGGTAGGCAGGCGAGAAATTCTACAATGAGGACCGACAGCCAGAGCTGGTTAATCCCCACCGCTTCATCACATGGGAACTCCCCTCACAACCATCCTTCACAGTTCACTGAGTTAGCAGGTGCAAGAAATCCCTTTGACCTGCATCATCTATGCACAATCTTCCTGCAATCATTCCTATCTCTTGCACGCACTCTTCCCGCCACGTGCATTCGATGTCTTTCTCACGCCATCCATCCATCTCATTCTAGGTCTCCCTCTTGACCTAATTCCAATCACTCCAGCACTCCACACTCTCTTGACTAGTCGTTCATCACTCGTCCTTTCCATGTGTCCAAACCAACTCAACACACTCTGATTTAACCCATCCGACAGCTTCATTCGAACACCTGTTCACTGCCTGCACAAGGTAGGTAGGCGAGGAAATTCTACAATGAGGAACGACAGCCAGAGCTGTTTTACCCCCACCGCTTCATCACATGGCAACTCCCCTCACAACCATCCATCACAGTTTACTGAGCTATCAGGTGCAAGAAATCCCTTTGACCCACGTCATCTAAGCACAATCTTCCTCCACTCATTCCTATCTCTATTTTTTTTTTTTTTTTTTTTTAAGAGTGTGACACCGGGACAGGCAGAAACTGCCCTCATCAACAAAGGCCCGGGCACGAGAAAATACCAAGACGAAGGAAAAGAAAAAGGTAAAGGACAAGGCAGAGATGAGGTAATGTCACACAAAGAAAAATGGCAGACAGAAAAAAATAGACAAAGTAAAGAGGACCCAGAGATATGGAGGACTAGGCTCTGAGATGACGATAGATCTGCTTTTTGAAGGATGAAAGGTCATAAGAATTAGGAAAGACAGAAGGAGGAAGAGAGTTCCAGAGTCTGGAGGTAGATGGGAAGAAGCAGTTGCAGCACCGACCAATCCGCGAGCTACAAATCTCCACACAGTACCTGTGAGATGAGGCCGCTTGGCGAGTGTTACGCAGCCTCGGCAGTGGAGGAGGGATGCAACTCGCCAACTCATCAGAGCAGCGATAGAAAAGCGAAAGGGAAGATACCTTACGGCGAAGAGAGAGAGAATCCGGGTTAGAAGTAAGAAAAGGATCATTAATGAGTCTGATTGCCTTAGATTCAACCCTATCAAGAAGATAAGTAAAGGAAGAAGCACCCCAGATGTGTGAGCAGTATTCTAAGCAGGGGCGGATAAGACCTTTGTAAATTTTAAGTAACTGCAATGAGGAAAAGTAATAACGAAAATGAAACAAAACTCCCAATTTTTTGGATGAAGATTTAGAAAGTTAGATTATGTGATTCCTCCAAGACAAGTTAGAGGCTATATGGATTCCTAATATATTGATAGAGTTAAGAGGGTAAATTTCATTAGTTTCGAAGACAATAGGGTTATCAGGAGGAGAAGAAGATAAAGAGATAGCCAGAAACTGTGTCTTGGAGGCATTGAATTTAACTAAATTTTGAGTGCCCCATTCAGATACTCTCTGCAAATCGGAGTTAAGAGTAGAAGAAAGAGTGATACGAGATAGATTACGAGTAACAGATGAAGGTTGTGAAGAAAAGGCAGAGGAAAAGTGGAGGGTAGAATCATCGGCAAAGGCATGAAGAAGAGAGGAAGATGGGGATTGTAGGAGATCATTGATGAAGAGAAGGAACAGAGTAGGTGAAAGAACAGAGCCCTGTGGAACACCACTGGTAACAGAGAAAGGGCTAGATGTCGCGCCATCAACAACTACAGATATAGAACGGTCAGTAAGAAAACTGAAAATCAGGGAACAGAAAGAAGGGGTAAAGCCATAGGTAGGGAGATTGGCCAACAGAGCCTTGTGCCAAACTATGTCAAAAGCCTTAGAGATATCAAGGGCGACGACAAAGGATTCCTCATAGTTCCTCAGAGAAGATGACCATACATGAGTAAGATAGGACAGGAGATCACCAGTAGATCTTGCCTTGCAGAAGCCGTACTGGTGATCGGAGATAAGTGAGTTAGATTCAAGGCGTTTCAAGAAGTGAGCATTGAGCAAAGTTTCGAAAACTTTAGCAATGGAGGAGGTTAGTGCAATAGGTCGGTAGTTAGAAGGAATAGAGCGGTCACCCTTCTTAGGAACAGGTTGAACTAGAGCATGCTTCCAAGATGAAGGATAGATACTGGTTGACAGAATGAGGCGAAAAAGACGGCAAAGCACGGGAGCCAGTTCATCTGCAAACTCCTTAAGGAACCTTGCAGGGATACCATCGGGACCAGATGCCTTGTTTGTCTTCAGTGAGCGAAGAACCTTATGAACTTAGCGTGAAGAAAGGATAAGGGAGGGCATAGGGTTAGAGAGGGGAAAAGACTGAGGAACAGGTGCGCTGGAATTGTTGATAGAAGAGTTGGCACAAAAATGAGAGCCAAAGAGAGTGGCTATGTCAGTGGGAGAGCAAGCTATAGAACCATCAGAACGAATGAGAGGGGGAAAGCCGCCCGTTGAAAGACTACGACTGAAGGTATTAGGATGCAACTAGGACTGGTCCAGACACTTCCAGGTTGAATCTTCCTTCAGGACGGTTCTTTCCTCATGCCTACATCTACATTGAATATTCTGGCATATTCATTACACATCTCTTGCTATTCCATTACATTTGACAAGTCACAACATTCTGCACATCTGTCTCTTTTACTTTCCTTTTCCTCACATTTTGTCATTATTTATGGAAGGTTCACAACTAATGGCCCCCAGTACCCGGCATAGTGGGGTGCGAAGAATCTCCGGGGATCGTGTTGACTCCACCATTGGCTTGAGGGCAGACACGCCTGGTGGTAGTAATGGATCTGCTCTTAACCTTGCACCTCCTAATAGATCTGCTTCTTTCACTCTTCACTATTCAAACATTCGTGGGCTGAATTCTAATCTTTCGTCTGTGGAACAGCACTTGGGCTCTTTCCTTCCTAACTCCTCCTCCTATCTGAAACCCAGTTGTCTATACATGCTTCCACTGACCCTTTCCAAATCTCCCACTATAATCTGTATACTCGTTTTCGTTCCAAAGGTGGGGTCTGTGCTTACTGCAACATTAACACTCCTACTGTGAGGCTCATGGACCTTGAATCTCCTGACTTTGATGTTCTCTGGCTAAAAGTCTATCTCTCCACTACCACTATCATCCTTTGCTTCTGCTACTGTTCTCCAAACTCCACCGAGTTTGTATCTTTCTTTGAATATCTCTCCTCATGCCATGAGTCCTTGCTATCTTCTCACCCACATGCCGAAGTTCTCTACATTGGAGACTTCAATGTACACCACAGTGAGTGGCTTCATTCTTCTCACACTGATGTGGGAGGAAGCGAGGCTCTTTTCTCTATTACTCATGATCTGGAGCAAATTATTAAACATCCTACTCGTCACGAACAAGCTGCTAACATTCTTGACCTTTTTTTTACTTCTAACCCTTCACACTACTCTTATTCCGTGCTTTCCCCTTTTGGTAAATCTGACCACTCCATGATCTCTGTCTCTTCCATTTTCGCTCCCCCACCACCAATCCCTCCTACTCAACGCCGCCTTTGGCACTTCGAGCGAACTCAATATGAAAATTTGCGTAACTTTCTCTTTGAATTTCCATGGGATGACTACTGCTTTCGGTCCCGCAACCCTGATCGGGTAGCTGTAAAAGTTGCCGAGATCATGACCGCGGGAATGGAGGCGTACATCCCCTCTTCTACAAAAACTTTCTCTCCCCCTAAACCTTGGTTTGACCGTGCCTGCTCCATGGCTATCCAGGCTAGGAATCAGGCTCACCGATCTTACCAAGCCTCTCCTTCCGATTTAACTCGCTCTGCTTTTATTATAGCTAGGAATCGCTGTACAGCTTAGATTCGAAGGTCTAAGGCTTCCTTTATAAGAAGGAAAGTTGATGACCTTAACTCCTCTCCCACTGACAAATGCTTCTGGTCCTTAGCCAAAAATCTCTCCAAAAACTTCTGTAACTCAAGCTTTCCCCCTCTCATTCGTTCTGATGGTTCTATAGCTTGCTCTCCCACTGACAAAGCCACTCTCTTTGGCTCTCATTTTTCTGCTAACTCTTCTATCAACGATTCCAGCGCACCTGTTCCTCAGTCTTTTCCCCTCTCTAACCCTATGCCCTCCCTTATCCTTTCTTCACGCAAGGTTCATAAGGTTCTTCGCTCACTAAAGACAAACAAGGCATCTGGTCCCGATGGTATCCCTGCAAGGTTCCTTAAGGAGTTTGCAGATGAACTGGCTCCCGTGCTTTGCCGTCTTTTTCGCCTCATTCTGTCAACCAGTATCTATCCTTCATCTTGGAAGCATGCTCTAGTTCAACCTGTTCCTAAGAAGGGTGACCGCTCTATTCCTTCTAACTACCGACCTATTGCTCTAACCTCCTCTATTGCTAAAGTTTTCGAAACTTTGCTCAATGCTCACTTCTTGAAACGCCTTGAATCTAACTCACTTATCTCCGATCACCAGTACGGCTTCCGCAAGGAAAGATCCACTGGTGATCTCCTGTCCTATCTTACTCATGTATGGTCATCTTCTCTGAGGAACTATGGGGAATCCTTTGTCGTCGCCCTTGATATCTCTAAGGCTTTTGACAGAGTGGCACAAGGCTCTGTTGGCCAAACTCCCTGCCTACGGCTTTACCCCTTCTTTCTGTTCTCTGATTTCCAGTTTTCTCACTGACTGTTCTATATCTGTAGTTGTTGATGGTGCGACATCTAGCCCTTTCTCTGTGTCCAGTGGTGTTCCACAGGGCTCTGTTCTTTCACCTACTCTCTTCCTTCTCTTCATCAATGATCTTCTACAGTCCCCATCTTCCTCTCTTCTTCATGCCTTTGCCGATGATTCTACCCTTCACTTTTCCTCTGCCTTTTCTTCACAACCTTCATCTGTTACTCGTAGTCAATCTCGTATCACTCTTTCTTCTACTCTTAACTCCGATTTGCAGAGAGTATCTGAATGGGGCACTCAAAATTTAGTTAAATTCAATGCCTCCAAGACACAGTTTCTGGCTATCTCTTTATCTTCTTCTCCTCCTGATAACCCTATTGTCTTCGAAACTAATGAAATTTACCCTCTTAACTCTATCAATATATTAGGAATCCATATAGCCTCTAACTTGTCTTGGAGGAATCACATAATCCAAATTTCTAAATCTTCATCCAAAAAATTGGGGGTTTTGTTTCGTTTTCGTTATTACTTTTCCTCATTGCAGTTACTTAAAATTTACAAAGGTCTTATCCGCCCCTGCTTAGAATACTGCTCACACATCTGGGGTGCTTCTTCCTTTACTTATCTTCTTGATAGGGTTCAATCTAAGGCAATCAGACTCATTAATGATCCTTCTCTTACTGCTAACCTGGATTCTCTCTCTCTTCGCCGTAAGGTATCTTCCCTTTCGCTTTTCTATCGCTACTACTTCCATCGCTGCTCTGATGAGTTGGCGAGTTGCATCCCTCCTCCACTGCCGAGGCCGCGTAACACTCGCCAAGCGGCCTCATCTCACATGTACTGTGTGGAGATTTGTAGCTCGCGGATTGGTCGGTGCAGCGACTGCTTTTTCCCATCTACCTCCAGACTCTGGAACTCTCTTCCTCCTTCTGTCTTTCCTAATTCTTATGACCTTTCATCCTTCAAAAAGCAGATCTATCGTCATCTCAGAGCCTAGTCCTCCATATCTCTGGGTCCTCATTACTTTGACTGTTTTTTCTGTCTGTCGTTTTCCTTTGTGTGACATTACCTCATCTCTGCCTTGCCCTTAACTTTTTCTTTTCCTTCGTCTTGGTATTTTCTCGTGCCCGGGCCTTTGTTGATGAGGGCAGTTTCTGCCTATCCCGGTGTCACACTCTTAAAAAAAAAAAAAAAAAAAAAAAAAAAAGTTACAGAAGTTTTTGGAGAGGTTTTTGGCTAAGGACCAGAAGCATTTGTCAGTGGGAGAGGAGTTAAGGTCATCAACTTTCCTTCTTATAAAGGAAGCCTTAGACCCTCGAATCTGAGCTGTACAGCGATTCCTAGCTATAATAAAAGCAGAGCGAGTTAAATCGGAAGGAGAGGCTTGGTAAGATTGGTGAGCCTGATTCCTAGCCTGGATAGCCATGGAGCAGGCACAGTCAAACCAAGGTTTAGGGGGAGAGAAAGTTTTTGTAGAAGAGGGGATGTACGCCTCCATTCCTGCGGTCATGATCTCGGCAACTTTTACAGCTACCCAATCAGGGTTGCGGGACTGAAAGCAGTAGTCATCCCATGGAAAGTCAAAGAGAAAGTTACGCAAATTTTCATATTGGTTCGCTCGAAGTGCCAAAGGCGGCGTTGAGTAGGAGGGATTGGTGGTGGGGGAGCGAAAATGGAAGAGACAGAGATCATGGAGTGGTCAGATTTACCAAGAGGGGAAAGCACAGAATAAGAGTAGTTTGAAGGGTTAGAAGTAAAAAACAGGTCAAGAGTGTTTGCAGCATGTTCGTGACAATCAGGAACGCGAGTAGGATGTTTGATAATTTGATAAGTTGAACGCACTCTTTCCTGTTCCACTGCCATTCCACGTGCATTCGATGTCCTTCTCACGCCATCCATCCATCTTATTCTAGGTCTCCCTCTTGACCTAACGCCAATCACTTCAGCACTCCACATTTTCTTGACTATTCGTTCATCACTCATCCTTTCCATGTGTCCAAACCAACTCAACACTCTCTGATCTAACCTGTCCGACAGCTTCATTCCCACACTCGTTCACTGCCTGACATCCTCATTTCTTATTCCATCAATTCTAGATACACCAATCATACTTCTCAAACACCTCATCTCTGTTACATTCATCTTGTTCCTTTCATCCTCTCTTGCATTTCAAGTCTCTGCTCCACACAATGCTGTCGGCACAGTCATACCTTCATATATCCTTCTCTTTTCATTCATTCCTAAATATCTATTTCTCATTACACTTTTCACCCCACCTAGACATTTACTTGCTTCCTTCCCTCTGTGATTTACCTCTACATCTGCACATCCACTCCTTGATACATGTGGCCCCAAATTCTTAAAACTCTTAACTTCTTCAAGCTACTCCCCATTCACTCCTACATTCAATCTGCCAACATTAACACTTCACGCACATCTCATGCCTTTACTTTTACAATATTCACCTGCAAATTCCTTCTTTCATACACACTGACAAACTCAGTCACTAAATGATTCAATTCATTCTCAGTATCAGCGACCAGTACAGTATTATCTGCAAACAGCAACTGATTCAATTTTCACAACCTTCCATCCTCACCTACTAGTTCCAAGCCTCTGTCTAATACTCTTTCATTTGCTTCCCTTACCACTCCATCCATATACACATTAAACAACCATGGAGACAGTATACAACCTTGATGTAACCCTACATTCACCTCAAACCAATCACTCATACCATTCCCAACTCTCACACATGCTCTATTATTCATGTAAAAACTCTTCACTGCATTCAACAAACTTCCACTTAGTCCATACAGTTGCAATGCCCTCCACAACCCCTCCCTCTCTACCCTGTCATATGCTTTCTCAAAGTCAAAAAAGCCCAAAAAGTGTCCCTACCCTTCTCCAAGAACATCTGTCTTACCGCAAATACCTGATCCACAGATCCTCTTCCTCTCCTGAACCCACATTGTTCTTCCTCAATTAATCTCTCAGTACATTTTCT
Organism: Halocaridina rubra; assembly: GCA_037179515.1. Lineage (NCBI taxonomy): Eukaryota > Metazoa > Arthropoda > Malacostraca > Decapoda > Atyidae > Halocaridina > Halocaridina rubra. Next base: position 149,630 of record JAXCGZ010013244.1, on the reverse strand, counting down.
ATTTCTCTCGATTAAGACTCTTCCATCTATCTTACCAACTACACTCAACAAGCTGATTCTTCTAAAACTACTACACTCATACTTATCTTTCCCTTTGTAAAGTGGAACTACACATGCACTCCTCCAGTCAACTGGGACCCTCCCTTTCCTTAAACAGTCATTCAACAAGCTAACCATCCATTCTACTAATGCCTCCCCACCTTTTGACAAGCATTCAACATGACACTCATCTATGTCTCGTGCTTTACCTGCTTTCATTGCTCTCAATGCCAAATGTACCTCCTTTTTTATTTCTCTATCATTCTCATCACCTGACACTGGCATTCTCCCCACGTTTCCCAAAGCCACAATCTCTCCCTCTCTATCATCTTCCTCACATAGCAGGTTCTTGAAATATTAAGCCCATCTCTCTCTCACCTTTATTTCATCTCCTAGCAATTAACCATCTGCTTCTTTTACCCTTTCCTCGCTACCGCACTCACCTTTCCTCACTCTTTTCACTTCCTTCCAAAACATCTTTATATTCCTTTGAAAACTCTCAGACAAGCATTTGCCCCACCTTACATCCGCTTCTCTCTTTGCCTCCCTCACCACAAGCTTCATTAACCTCCTCTTTGCACAATACCTTTAACATGCCTCTACATTACCTACCTGCAATCATACCTCAAAAGCCTGCTTTTTTTCAGCCAGAACTGCACTCACCTGCTCATTCCATCATTTACTACCTTCCTCTTACTTCCATCAGTTAGTCTCCTTCCGCACACTGCCTCGGCACACTTCATAACTTCCTCCGTGAAACAGCCCATTCTTTATCCACTCCTTCCTCCACTTTCTCTTTCACTACAGTCCACACATTCCTCACACTCACCTTGTACTCAGTCTTTCTCTTTCTTATTCATTCACTTTAGGCACCTCTCTTCCTCTGTTGATATTCCTCTTTCTCCACTTTTCTCCCACTTTCACTCTACTTTCCAGTAAATAATGATCAAATAATCCATCACTAGCTCCTCTCAGTACATTCACATCCAATACTCTTCCAATCACCCTCCTGTTCACCATAACATACTCCATTAAAGCTCTGTCAACTACTCTTCCAGTATCAACTCTGACCCATGCATACTTGTGCATGTGCACATGGGAGACTTATTAGGAAGCTGCAATCAATGGCTAGAATAGGTGGAAATGTTTTGGAATGGATAAAAACTTACTTAGAAGGAAGGGAACAGAGGGTTAGAGTAAGACACTCAGTGTCTGAATGGAGAAGAGTTAGTAGTGGAGTTCCACAGGGTTCAGTTTTAGGGCCACTTTTGTTCCTTGTAAATGTAAATGACCTACCAGAGTCTGTAAATTCATTCATGAATATGTTTGCAGATGATGCAAAGATTGTGAAGAAAGTAAAAAACGAGAACAATGGTAGAGAACTTCAGGAGGATCTAAATAATCTGCATGAGTGGTCAGAAAAGTGGCTAATGAAATTCAATACTTCAAAATGTAAGGTAATGAGAATGGGTACAAGTGCACGAAGGCCCAAGCTTGACTACTCGGTGGCTGGAGTACAACTTCAAGAGACAGAAAATGAGAGAGATCTAGGAGTAAACATACTGGCAGATTTGTCTCCAGAAATACATATAAATGGCATAGTAAGGGCAGCATATGCATTCTTATCAAATGTAAGGGTAGCCTTCAGGCACATGGAGAAGGAAATGTTCAGAAATATTTATGTAACCTATGTGAGGCCAAAACTCGAATATGCAGCCCCCTTTTGGAATCCGCACTTGAAAAAGCACATAGCTAAGCTTGAAAAAGTTCAAAGACATGCCACGAAACTGGTGCCAGAAATACGCAATCTCAGTTATGATGAGAGGCTGAGGGAATTAGACTTACCATCACTCGAAGCTAGAAGAGTGAGGGGGGGATATGGTGACAGTCTTTAAATTCCTTCATGGTTATGATAGAGTGGATAGGGATCGATATTTTGATATGGCTGGCTCTAGAACTAGAGGTCATAGTTTGAAGCTTCGTAAGAAAACTTCTTTGCAGGATGTAAGGAAATACTTTTTCAGTGTAAGAGTAGTTGATAATTGGAATTCGCTAAGCGAGGAGGTAGTTAATGCTATCTCAATCCATAGTTTTAAGGACAGGTATGATAAGTATCACAACGTATAAAATGGAACCGATCAGGAGACGGGAAGATACGAGCTTTGGGCTCTTTTCCGTAAACACAATTAGGTAATCACATCCTTCTATTTAAATACAGGATTAGCAATCAACATCTCTCTCTCAATACAAATTTCTATCATTTTCTCTCCAGTCTCATTCCTACCAGGTACTCCATACTTCCCAATTACACTATCCACTAGCTCATCTCCTACTCTAGCATTCAAATCTCCCATCAACACCACATTCAAATTCATCCCAAGTCCTCCATGCACTTGTTCAATTTCATCCAAAATTCTTCTCTTTCTTCCTCACTTCTTTCACTACCAGGGCCATATGCGCTCACAAACGCCCAAGCCTCGTATCCCAGCCTCATTTTAGACACTATTATTTGAGAAAATACTTCCTTCCATTCCACCACACACTTATTTATCTCTTCACTTACTAACAGAGCCACTCCCTCTCTCAACTCCAGACACCCTACCGACCTGACTCCCAAAAGTCACCTCACCGTTCCCTTTTATTTTTAATTTCATTCAGTGCAAGTGCATCTATCTTTCTATCCACAAACATACTCCTTATCACCTTTCTTATTTTCATTTACACCACAAGCACACACATTCAGAGACCCAATTACTAGGGTTCTGGCTGGATCTCTCTTGCCAGAATGCCCCTGCATCTCTTGGCTACTTGTAGGATGAACAAATACAGAAGAGATTCTCTGTCCCCCTGCTCTGCCCCAATTAGCTGACTTTTACAATACACAGGGGAACATGGAGGAAGTATTTTTAACCCTCCTCCCTCAGGGGGGGGTCCTTAACCCCTTCCCTCAAGGGGGGTTCTTAATGTCCTCCCTCAGGGAAATACAATAAGTTACAAACTGTGAAATGACACTCAAATTCTGTATGATGTACAGAACATATCCGTTATACGGTAGTTATGTAACAAGAAATGGTTCTCAATTCAGTATTATATGTATTGACCATCATAAGGGGAATATTATTCCAAACTTTAAAAGAAAGTTAATATTGTATATTTAAATATTTGCAGTACAGTACTCCTTTTAGCTTCTCCTACTGAAAGTCTTAGTAAAGTAAAAATTTTATCACCTATTTGCACTATCATCAAGTGTGCGCTCCATCCACTGAGTAGCTGCCGTATTAAGCGCGTCAGCAGGAAGTGCCATAAGGTGACGAGCTAATGCGCAACATCTCTCACTGCGCATTGGGTTACGCTTATAAGGCATGGCACTTGAACCTATCTGAGTCTTTTCAAAAGGTTCTTCCAATTCCTTCATATTTGCTAAAAGTCTAATATCAGTGCAGATCTGAATAAAAATATTACAATACATTAGCTCTGTTATCTAAAACAGGATATATATTATGGAAACAAAATATTAGATAAAGTCAAGGGAAAAATGTGATAAGGTAGGTGACAATATTCCATATAATTAAGGCAGAAGCAGTTCTCATAAATAGTACCCAAACTATATCCAATATTCACTGACAGTGGCTCAGCATCATCATGAATGTGATTGTGAAATCAACTACATATTGCTCTGCTTTACAATTAAGTACAGACAATATTATATTTGATCTCTCACTAATTTTAATTGAGATACAGAGCCACTCCATGACGAAATCTTAACAAAAATTAAAACTGATAGCCTAAATGAATTTATAATTACTTCTAGACAGAAAATTTTTTTAATTGTAAAGAAGTCATAGTATATAATCTTACCAGGATGGACTGAGTGCACTATTAAAACATCAAAACAATATAAAAGCTAAACATACCTGACAAGGTAAGAAAACAAGCCATACACCACTAATAGACTTGACAAAATAAAACATTTACATGTATTATACAGTCAAAATGTAAAATTCTTACCTTATGAGCTGTAGCTCCTAAAGAAGCCAAGACATTCAAACACTCCACATCAACTTTTCGAGTATAGGTTTGCCCACATACTATATAAGACTTTTCAAACCCTGCCATGTGCGTTACAAATGTATCCAGCTTCTTTACTTTCTCTCCATTACCTTCCAATGAAAACAAGCAGACCGAATCTCTTCTTAAGCCATTTCTTAGTACAAAAGCATTTTATTAACAGATCAATGCAATATGTTATAAATGTTATACTGATATCATGTGATATGACAATGATTTTTTGGGGTAGTCACCTCTCCTTTTATACGAATTCAGACTATGCGAATTTGGAATAACACATATACAAAATTATAGTAAATTAATTTGAAGTGCTCTGTTAACGCGAGTGAGAAAAAACGAGGTGCTAAGTGGAAGATAGTCTGGTCTGGCACATGACCATTTTTGAGTTATGAACACCAGCGTATTCCCCAGTCCCTCTTCTACTCTCTCTATCTTTCTCTATTTATCTATATATATATATATATATATATATATATATATATATATATATATATATAGATAGAGAGAGAGAGAGAGAGAAATGCATTCCTTACTGTTGATAATGAAATATACTTTTGTTTTTATTTTTGCATACACAGAGATAGACTTTTTATATTCTTAGATACCCGTTTTTGTTATAGTTCTTTTTGTATTGAAGAAATCTTTAAAATCTTACTTAAAGGATTCTGAAAAGATTATCTAGAGATAACCATGGTTAATCCCTAGCATTTTCATGAATTTTAGATTACAATCGGGCTAATTAAAGATAATTGAGATTATTAGAGATTATTTGCTGAGTTTTAAGGTTAAAATTAATGACACTTAAGTCCTTTTTAAGAAGTTGTTAAGAGAAGGATATTTGTACTTTTGTTGATAATAGTAGGGATACTGTCACATATGATTTTAATCAGAGTGGGTGCGCTTCGACTTAACCCTCTGATTTATAGCATGAAAAGAGAGAGATTGTCATTATAGACAAGGATGTGTATGCCATTACAGTAAAGTCCTTATCAAGATTAAACAGAAAGGAATGGATTTATGCTTCGACAGTTCTGCAGTTGTACACTAAGTTCTTTTTGCTTTTGTTTTGTTAATGAGGAAATAAGAATAGCCCTCTGACAATAAACGTAGGACTCTATCGATAGTCATTGCTAACGTTTGTTCACGTTCATTTGTTTATTTATTTTATTATTAGAGATACTCTGCGACAATTTTTTTTATTTTCAGTACAAGTAAAAGACAGAGGCCCATCTCAGCTGACTTGTGAGTGAAAACCGCAACGTATGTCACTCTCTCTCTCTCTCTCTCTCTCTCTCTCTCTCTCCTACCTTTCACTCGACTCTGAAACTGACAGAGACCTCTCCTGCTGCTAACAGAACGTTGCCGTCTTTGATTTTTTGTGCGTGTTTTTTTCCAGCGAAGCTAGGCGATAATTGTGCCTACATTTTATTGCAGTCAATAGATTGTTGCATGCTGTTGTTGCATAAATACTGATAAGACATCGGTAGTGCCGCCATTTGCATAAATAATTTTTGCCACATGTCGCAACTTTTTAGAGGATAGATAGAACTCCCATTGACAAATTGTGGAGCCAGCAAGTTGCCACTTATGCTATATATATATACATTGATTATGACAGCAGGAATTTGAATATTAAAGGAGACTGTGTTAGAATAAGCATCACTATGGGAAATAAGTATAGAACTCTGTTCTTACTTCTGAATATCAGTCTCCATTGTATATATATTGATATTTTTGATTTAGTATATTTATTTTTATTGTTTATTATTCTTATTTTTAGATCATGATTATTAGTAATGTTATTATGTTGACTGATATTGTTGCTATCTCTCAATGGCCTGTTGCTAATTATTATTTTTGAAATGAAATCAGCAGTAACTTGATGATTTGTATCTTTTATCTGAATTCATACTTGATGTTACTGTAGCCACCGCTAATAAGAATGTTTCTTTAGTGGCTTTTCTCAGCATTTAATGATTGTTCTTTTTGACATTTATAGTAGAGTAATGCTATGTAGCAGTTGCTAAGTCCTAAGTATCTTGGAATAATAATAATCTAGTTGTGTAGACACATACCTTCCATTACCACCCTATTCCTAGGCAGCCCCGACCTGCAAGTTCTAAAAGTCTTTAGATTTTGTCCGTCAGACAAGTCCCTAATGCCCATTGAATAGAGATTGCAATCACTTGCAGTTGCAGGGGAGGCAAAGTATAGCCTCGATTACCAACGTATGGCCAATGTTGGTACCCTGAAGTCATAGGGAACCTTTCTTACAACTGTGGTAGTGACATAGGTTCAAACTTTCATCCCGCATTCTACTCCGAAGGTACGTGTGAGAGGACCGTACAGGAATAGTAACGCTGTGACGCTGCAGGTCTCCTGCGAGGTGGTCTTAGTCAAGATCGGCCGAGGGCGGGACGAGAAAGCCGGGCTGGAAGGATTCGCGGGATGGGGCCCAGTCCTTGTCCTTTTTGCTCTGCCTAACTGAGTAACGGAGATATGGCAACAAACCTGGGCCTGTAGCGAGGGTGGCGGGGGATGTGAAAGCGTAAGAGTCCCCGTGAGAGACCGGGGAATTGCACCTAGCAAGAATTCATGAGCAAGGGACAGAGAAAAGTAAAAGTCGTCCTAGACAGAGAAAGTAAAAGTCGTCCTAGACAGAGAGAACAAAAGTCGTCCTAGACAGAGGAAAGTAAAAGTCGTCCTAGACAGAGAGAACGAAAGTCGTCCTAGACGGAGGAAAGTAAAAGTCGTCCTAGACAGAGAAAGTAAAAGTCGTCCTAGACAGAGAGAACGAAAGTCGTCCTAGACAGAGAAAGTAAAAGTCGTCCTAGACAGAGAAAACCGAAAGTCGTCCTAGACAGAGAGAACGAAAGTCGTCCTAGACAGAGAAAGTAAAAGTCGTCCTAGACAGAGAAAGTAAAAGTCGTCCTATCCATTGGTCTCTGAATAGTAATATAATATGAAAGTAACACATGCTTTTTTCCAGAAGTAGTTTTTAAGGCTTAATTTTAAGACAAATCAATGCCCCTAATAATGATAGGAATAGAACTTATGACGGTAGGGTCTCTTATAGAAATTACTGTTGATGTTATAGTCTATTGCATTTTACATGTTTATACATACTCAATTGTTTGCTATGAGTCATAATCCTACTGTAATTAACTCAATTTTGTCTTTTAAAGAAACGAGAGAAGTAGATGAATTAATGTTTTGATTTAAACTGACCTTTTGATCTTAATTAATGTTTAATATTAGTTTCACACTGGAATTATGTTGTTTAAATATAAGAATATGTTTGTATTTCAGATTTCCAACCATGAAATAGACCCTGCATGCTCTAGTTGTCTGTAAAGGTACTCTCTATATGTTATGTTTGTGTAATTTGTATAGGGATTCTTAGAAAATAGCTTAAATAATTCGGCCCCATTTCTATTGTAAACTAATGTTAGCTAGGATATGTCCAAGAGCTCCCGGAAAACTAGTCCATGCTTCGACTGAAATAAGAGATATTTCAGTTTTGGTTGGGAGGGATGTCGTATGACTTCTGTCATGCTGAAGCCAGCCCGCCATGCTGAAGCCAGAATCTGAAACTTGTAACAGCTCTTGAGGGGTAACGGTTAGTCGAGGCCACGGATATTCTATTACATGCCCTCACTTTTATTGAGTTTTTGTGCCGCCCATGTGTTCCCTTGGGACCACCAAGAGTTGTGGCTAGGCACCTGGAACTAACCGCAGGCGCCATGCACCCCCCCCCAAGAGGCCTACAGGATAAGGGACCCTCGGTCCCTTATCCTGTAGGCCTCTTGGGGGGGGGGGGTGCATGGCACCTGCGGTTAGTTCCAGGTGCCTAGCCACAACTCTTGGTGGTCCCAAGGGAACACATGGGCGGCACAAAAACTCAATAAAAGTGAGGGCATGTAATAGAATATCCGTGGCCTCGACTAACCGTTACCCCTCAAGAGCTGTTACAAGTTTCAGATTCTGGCTTCAGCATGGCGGGCTGGCTTCAGCATGGCGGGCTGGCTTCAGCATGACAGAAGTCATACGACAAGAGAGAGAGAGAGAGAGAGAGAGAGAGAGTGAGAGAGTGAGAGAGAGAGAGAGAGTGAGAGAGAGAGAGAGAGAGAGAGAGAGAGAGAGAGAGAGAGAGAGAGAGAGAGAGAGTGTCATAAGTAATAGTTGTACTTTTACAACAATGACTTATGTCGAAAAATCTCCCCAATAAGGGTGAAAATCCCAATTTGTAGAGGGTAATGACTGACCACACTGCAAACAAGGGCACAAGCTCAGGTTAGTGGTCAATAGGTATATTTTTTCTGAATAATCAAGACAGAATGTCTTTACGCCTTAGCACTGTCTTCCAGGGGAATTTGAATCTTGGAAACCAACATCAGGCTCCATTATTCCACTGACGTTAGGTCGATATTCCCTGTCTATTCATGTAAAAACACGCCTCTATTGTCAGGTAGTGGTAAGAAGTGTTGGTGACCTTGGTGAGAGTACAGCTTTCCCACTTCCCACTCCTCTGATCCTCCCTCTCCTACCACTCAAGTCAAATGATCACTGCCACCACACACCTGTTGTCCACCATGTATAGAGTGAGTTAACTTGTTTATTTTTTGTTTATCTATATTTTAAATACTGTACTTGTTTATTTTTAGCTTACTTATATACTTATTTCAGCTTGCTTATGTAATGGTAAAATGTGTTTAACTAGTTTATTTCTTTGGTATACACCTAGTTCTCAGAATAACGCAGAGATAGGTTCTCAGAAGTGACGGGTAAATGGAAAATCAAGTGAAAAAACGAGTCATTTTCTATAGGAAACAATGATAAAGGGCATAGCTCGTTCCACAACCGTCCATAGACACACTGTACCAAAGATATAAGATAAGTAAAACATATTTTATAAGTACATAACAAAGCAGAAAGACCTGTGGTTATTTATATTAACATGCAAATAGGTTACAGTATAAAAGACATACAGATTTACTGTACAGTAAACAAATTAATACATTCTATTTTGCCGTTGGCAACAGGCTTACACTGGGACGTGCATGGTGGCCAGACACACTATATCAAATATATAAGATAAGTAAAACATATTTTATAAGTACATAACAAAGCAGAAAGGCCTGTAGTTATTTATATTAACATGCAAATAGTGTACAGTATAAAAGATATACAGATTTACTGTACAGTAAACAAATTAATGCACTCTATTATGCCATTGGCAACAGGCTTAGCATGGGACGTGCATGGTGGCCAGTGTTGCAAGATGAAGCGGATGTTTTTATTTTCAAATGTAAGGTACATATTAAGATATATATTAAAAACAAAGATGGTAGTACTGTAATTTAAATAAAAATGTACTTCATCTTTAAGATACTTGAAATAACTTACCAGCTTACATGTACATTTTTTATATATATCATTTCTCTCATTCATCTATTCTGGCAACACTGATGGTGGCAGTGAGGACGAGGATGCATACGATTTGTCACACTTCCGTATCAGCTGATGCATCCTCACACGCTATTTCCCTGACGATATTATATTAAAAATATGTTTGCTGTTTTTTCTTAATGCTTTTTTTCAAGTTTCTTCATAATATCCGATCGCATTAAGTGGTAGAAGAGGAGTAGGATGCGGGAGAATGAACCTCTATCGGCAAACGTTTTGCTACTTCTGTATCAGCTAATGCACCCTCACACACTATTTCCCTGATGATATTATATTAAAAATATGTTTGCTGTTTGTTCTTAATGCTTTTTCTCAATTTTCTTCATAATATCCGATCGCATTAAGCGGTAGAATAGGAGGAGGATGGCGGAAAAGTGCCTCCGAGGCAGTCAATTTTTTACTCTCTCTCTCTTTTTTTTTTCATGGGCGTTATTCGCGAATTTAGTTTTTTTTTTTTTTTTAATATTATTTCTTTGGGGCGTTATTGCAATTTCGCGGTTAAAAAAAACGCGGAAAAAAGGAACAAGGTGTAGTGTGTTTATACACACTTGTGGAACTTATCTGTAAATTACACGATATTTGGTTTACATGAGCATTTTCAGGAACTATCTTAGCGTAAGATAGGTTCTCAGAAGTGTCGAGTAAATGGAAAATCGCGTGAAAAAACGAGTCATTTTCCATAGGAAACAATGATAAAGGGCATAGATACGTTCCAAACCTTACATAGACACACCATGCCAAAGATATAAGATAAGTAAAAAAAATATGTTATTACTACATAGCAAAGCAGAAAGCCCTGTATCTATTTTTAAGAGTATACAAAAGATATTCATATTCACTTTACACCTAGAAATTAACATACATTACTATACTTTATTATGCAGTGGGCAACAATTATACAGTACACTGGGACATGCATGGTGGCAGTGAGCAAGTAACTTATGTGGTAGAAGAGGAGGAGGATGCAGGAGAACGAAGCTCTATTTGCAAATGTATATAAAGATAAAATAAGAATTATAAATAACCAAAGCAAGACTAAAAAACTAAAAAAAAATTAATTATGCAATGCCTAAATCTACCATATGACAGATTAAAAAACTTAATCTACATTCTCTAGAGAGGCACAGAGTTAGAGGGGATATGATTGAGGTGTATAAATGGTTTAAAGGGATTAACAAGGGTGATATTAATAAAGTTTAAAAAATTCATGATCAAACCAGAACTCTTAATGGGTAATGGATTTAATCTTGATAAATTTAGGTTCAGAAGGGAAATTGGTGAAAATTGGCTTGGTAATACCGTAGAGTATTCCTAGTAGGATAATAAATGCCAATGCCTTAGACACCTTCAAATGTAGATTAGATAGACATATGACAGAGGTAGGGTGGGTATGAATAGATTAGTGTTTATTAGAAAAATCATAAAAAGAAAAATAGAATAAATAAGTAGAGTAGAATAAAATAGGTTAGACATGCTGAAAATATCATTCAAAAATGGAACTGCCTCGTGTGTGCCAGTAAGCATGTTGCAGTGTCCCCTATTCTTATGTTCTTAATATTTTCAGAACACGTGTTTTGCATCCTCCTTCCATTTTCAAATTTGTATCTGCTTTCTGAATGACAAATTTGTTAATAAAATGTATCCAATTACTCTCATAGCCATCATGAGAGTAATGCAGAGGTATATTAAAATCCAGCAGAGAGCTGGATATTAATTACACATCTTTTATAATCCCTTCACATCAGACAGGTCATTACACTCTCCATCTGTTTCTCTTTACAGCCTGATAAAGGCTGTTTATTTTATCATTTTTTGGTCCATCCTGTTGGTAAAAAAAAAAAAAAAAAAAAAAAAAAATATATATATATATATATATATATATATATATATAATAATAATAATAATAATAATAATAATAATAATAATAATAATTGGGGGGGCGTTATTCGCGAATTCCGAATTGTTTACTATTATTTTTGGCGGGCGTTATTGCAATTTCGCATATAAAAAAATCGCGTATAAAAGGAACAAGGTGTATATCCATATCCATAAGCCATATTCCCCCTCATAAGGGGGGTGGCTGGATTTTAATATACCTCTTCATTACTTTCATGATGTCTATTCCAATAATGCTCCTAAGATCTTACTATTATTATTATTATTATTATTATTATTATTATTATTATTATCATTATTATTATTAAGGGCTCATCATAGTTTGTACATCTGTTGGTTTAATTTACTTTAATAACTGTGTACAGTGCCCCTCCCTAGTTTGCTGGGACAAAGAGAGTGTGGGGGGTTGGGTAGAATAGAATGTTGGGGAGAGAGAGAGAGAGAGAGAGAGAGAGAGAGAGAGAGAGAGAGAGAGAGAGAGAGAGAGAGAGAGAGAGAGAGAGAGAGAGAGAGAGAGAGAGAGAGAGAGAGAGAATCTTTAATTAACTCTTGTTCATTCAACCAAAACTACATTATTTATTGTAAAAATAATGGTTTAATTACAAATTCGTAAGAATATTGATAATAATAATAATAATAATAATAATCAAAGGAAAATTATTGTTGCCAATAATAATAATAATGAGATCTAAGGAGAATTATTGGAATAGACATCATGAAAGTAATGCAGAGATATATTAAAACACAGTAGAGAGCTGGATATTCATTACACATCTTTTATAATCCCTTCACATCTGACAGGTCATTACACTCTCCATCTCTGTTTCTATTTACAGCCTGATAAAGGCTGTTTTATTTTATCATTTTTTGGCCCATCCTGGTGTCACAATAATCCTAATTTTTTTTTTGTTTAATTTTTTTGTTTGGGCCAAAAAAATCCGATACAATGAATCCGTGATAGGTGAACCGCGATACAGCGAGGGATTACTGTATATATACAGTGATCCTTCGCTGGATCGCGTTTCTTGGCTCACGTTTCACTGTACCACGGTTTATTTTTTGGCAAATTATTATTTTATTTTTTGGGTATATGCAAAAATATTAAAATATTTATAAAATAAAAATTTTTGGTATTTTCATTTTTTCATTAAAAAAAAAACCAAATTTCATTATTTAATTGATAAAAAAAATTTATTTCCCAGCCTACAAATAATAAAACAGTAAAAAATAGTAAAAAACATAAATTTAGATATATAACTCACAGTACAGGGTATTGCATCATGTCAAATAGTATCCGATAGCGTACAATGTATTGGGGTCGCACTTAAAATTTCCAGTAGTTTCATGATTTTATTGATAAAAAAACGTATTTCTTAGCCTAAGAATAATAAAACAGTAAAAAATAGTAAAAAACATAAATACCAACAGTATTGCACTACATAAAATAAGATACCAGTATCAGCGTTTCGGAAAACGCAAAGGCTCTCACCTACGTGCCCTAGTGAATATTAAAATATTCATTATTTTATTGATAAAACAAGTATTTCCTAGCCTAAGAATAATAAAACAGTAAAAAATAGTAAAAACATAAATACAGTACTAACAGTACAGTGTTACCCCAGTTATTCGCGCTTCTTGGTTCGCGTTCTCACTCTATCGCGGTTATTTTTTGGATAAATTATTATTTTATTTTATGGGTATACGCAAAAATATTAAAATATTGAAAAAAAACATTTTCAGTATTTTCATCTTTTTTTAAAATTTATGTTGCGTGCTGTTATTTATAATGTAAAGGGTATTTTTTTAACAGTGCAGGGAGGGTTTATACAGTTCGTAAACGAAAAAATAATTGTAAATGAGTATGTGTCACATCATCATCACCTCATTCATGGTAATTTTATCTATCACTTTCATAAAATTTTACGTTGCATGCTGTTATTTATAATGTAAAGGGTATTTTTTTAACAGTGCAGGGAGGGTTTATACAGTACGTAAACGAAAAAATAATTGTAAATGAGTATGTATGTCACGTCTTTATCACCTCATTCACCGTAATTTTATCTATCACTTTCATAAAAATTTACGTTGCTTGCTGTTATTTATAATGTAAAGGGTGTTTTTTTAATAGTGCAGGGAGGGTTTATACAGTACGTAAACGAAAAAATAATTGTAAATGAGTATGTATGTCACGTCATTATCACCACATTCACCGTAATTTTATCTATCACTTTCATAAAAATTTACGTTGCATGCTGTTATTTATAATGTAAAGGGTGTTTCTTTAACAGTGCAGGGAGGGTTTATACAGTACGTAAACGAAAAAATAATTGTAAATGAGTATGTATGTCACGTCATTATCACCTCATTCACCGTAATTTTATCTATCACTTTCATAAAAATTTACGTTGCTTGCTGTTATTTATAATGTAAAGGGTGTTTCTTTAACAGTGCAGGGAGGGTTTATACAGTACGTAAACGAAAAAATAATTGTAAATGAGTATGTATGTCACGTCATTATCACCTCATTCACCGTAATTTTATCTATCACTTTCATAAAAATTTACGTTGCTTGCTGTTATTTATAATGTAAAGGGTGTTTTTTTTAACAGTGCAGGGAGGGTTTATACAGTACGTAAACGAAAAAATAATTGTAATTGAGTATGTATGTCACGTCATTATCACATCATTCACCGTAAGTTTATCTATCACTTTCATAAAAATTTACGTTGCTTGCTGTTATTTATAATGTAAAGGGTGTTTTTTTTAACAGTGCAGGGAGGGTTTATACAGTATGTAAACGAAAAAATAATTGTAAATAAGTATGTATGTCACGTCATTATCACCTCATTCACCGTAATTTTATCTATCACTTTCATAAAAATTTACGTTGCTTGCTGTTATTTATAATGAAAAGGGTGTTTTTTTTAACAGTGCAGGGAGGGTTTAAACAGTACGTAAACGAAAAAATAATTGTAAATGAGTATGTATGTCACGTCATTATCACCTTATTCACCGTAATTTTATCCATCACTTTCATAAAAACTTACGTTGCTTGCTGTTATTTATAATGTAAAGGGTGTTTTTTCAACAGTGCAGGGAGGGTTTATACAGTACGTAAACGAAAAAATAATTGTAAATGAGTATGTATGTCACGTCATCATCACATTCACGGTAAGTTTTCCTATCATTTTCATAAAAATTTACGTTGCTTGCTGTTATCTATAATGTTAAGGGTATTTTTTTTAACAGTGCAGGGAGGGTTTATACAGTACGTAAACGAAAAAATAATTGTAAATGAGTATCTATGTCACGTCATTATCACCTCATTCACCGTAATTTTATCTATCACTTTCATAAAAATTTACGTTGCTTGCTGTTATTTATAATGTAAAGGGTGTTTCTTTAACAGTGCAGGGAGGGTTTATACAGTACGTAAACGAAAAAATAATTGTAAATGAGTATGCATGTCACGTCAATTATCACCTCATTCACCGTAATTTTATCTATCACTTTCATAAAAATTTACGTTGCTTGCTATTATTTATAATGTAAAGGGTGTTTTTTTTAGCAGTGCAGGGAGGGTTTATACAGTACGTAAACGAAAAAATAATTGTAATTGAGTATGTATGTCACGTCATTATCACATCATTCACCGTAAGTTTATCTATCACTCTCATAAAAATTTACGTTGCTTGCTGTTATTTATAATGTAAAGGGTGTTTTTTTAACAGTGTAGGGAGGGTTTATACAGTACGTAAACAAAAAAATAATTGTAAATTAGTATGTATGTCACGTCATTATCACCTCATTCACCGTAATTTTATCTATCACTTTCATAAAAATTTACGTTGCTTCCTGTTATTTTTAATGAAAAGGGTGTTTTTTTTTAACAGTGCAGGGAGGGTTTATACAGTACGTAAACGAAAAAATAATTGTAAATGAGTATGTATGTCACGTCATTATCACCTTATTCACCGTAATTTTATCTATCACTTTCATAAAAATTTACGTTGCTTGCTGTTATTTATAATGTAAAGGGTGTTTTTTCAACAGTGCAGGGAGGGTTTATACAGTACGTAAACGAAAAAATAATTGTAAATGAGTATGTATGTCACGTCATCATCACATTCACGGTAAGTTTTCCTATTATTTTTATAAAAATTTACGTTGCTTGCTGTTATCTATAATGTTAAGGGTGTTTTTTTTAACAGTGCAGGGAGGGTTTATACAGTACGTAAACGAAAAAATAATTGTAAATGATATGTATGTCACGTCATTATCACCTCATTCACTGTAATTTTATCTATCACTTTCATAAAAATTTACGTTGCTTGCTGTTATTTATAATGTAAAGGGTGTTTTTTTTAACAGTGCAGGGAGGATTTATACAGTGTAAACGTAAAAATATATTAAAATATCTATGTACATATAGGCGGATCCTACTTCGCGGCGGGTCCCGGAACCGAACTACCGCGATAAGCGAGGCAACACTGTATTGCACCATGTAAAATACGATACCGGTATCACGTTTCGGAAAACGCAAAGGCTCTCACCTACGTGACCTAGTGAATATTAAAATTTTCATTATTTTATTGATAAAACAAGTATTTTCTAGCCTAAGAATAATAAAACAGTAAAAAATAATATAAAACATAAATACTAACAGTATTGCACCATGTAAAATACGATACCGCTATCAGCGTTTCGGAAAACGAAAAAGCTCTCACTTACGTTGCATGCTGTTATTTATAAAGTAAAGGGTGTTTTTTTAACAGTGCAGGGAGGGTTTATACAGTACGTAAACGTAAAAATAATTGTAAAATACCTATGTACATGAGTATGTCACATCATCATCACCTCATCCATGGTAAGTTTACCTATCTCTTTCATAAAAATTTACGTTGCTTGCTGTTTTTTATAAAGTAAAGGGTGTTTTTTTAACAGTGCAGGGAGGGTTTATACAGTACGTAAACGTAAAAATAATTGTAAAATACCTATGTACATGAGTATGTCATGTTATTACTACTTCATTCACCGTAATTTTATCTATCACTTTCATATAAATTTACGTTGCATGCTGTTATTTATGAAGTAAAGGGTGGTTTTTTAACAGTACAGGGAGGGTTTATACAGTGTAAACGTAAAAATAAATTAAATATCTATGTACATATAGGCTGATCCTACTCCGCGATTTTCCTGTCTCGTGCCGGATCCCGGAACCGAAGCATCACGATAATGGAAAGAACACTATGTGTGTATATATATATATATATATATATATATATATATATATATATATATATATATATATACAGTGTTACCCCAGTTATTCGCGCTTCCTGGTTCGCTTTCTCACTCTATCGGTTTTATTTTTTATAAATTATTATTTTATTTCATGGGAATATGCAAAAATATTAAAATATTAAAAAAAAAAATTCTCAGTATTTTCATTTTTTTTTTAATTGAAAAAACATATTTCATTATCTAATTGATAAAAAAAAATTATTTCCCAGCCTATGAATAATAAAACAGTAAAAAATAGTAAAAAACATAAATGTAGATAGATAGATAGATACGTTTATTGACCACCTCTTTTGAAAAGTACAGCATAATCTTTACAAAAGGAATATTTGGTCCGAATTACAATGAATAAATACAATAGATTTTGTACAATCATCAAATAAGTAAATGAATTTTAAATTAATATACATTGTACTAATAACTGAACGATATACGTACGTACAGCATAACTCACAGTATTGCATCATACGAAATAGTGTTCGATAGCGTACAATGTATTGGGGTTGCAGCTACGTGAGCTAGCATATATATTTATATTTCCAGTAGTTTCATGATTTTATTGATAAAAAAAACGTATTTATTAGCCTAAGAATAATAAAACAGTACAAAATAGTAAAAAACATAAATACTAACAGTATTGCAACATGTAAAATACGATACCGCTATCAGCGTTTTGGACAAAGACTCGTTCAGTCTAACTCACGTTTTGCTTGTGTTCGATAGCGTACAATGTATTGGGGTCGAAGCTACGTGAGCTAGAATATATATTTATATTTCCAGTAGTTTCATGATTTTATTGATAAAAAAAAACTTATTTCTTAGCCTAAGAATTATATAACAGTAAAAAATAGTAAAAAACATAAATACTAACAGTATTGCAACATGTAAAATACTATACCGCTATCAGCGTTTCGGACAAAGTCTTCCACCATCTTCCATTGTCTCGCCTCACTCGTGTGCGCCATTCATGTTGTGCTTATTATTATTAATATGTTTTGCTTGTGATTTTTTTACTCGGATATTTTAACCTTTGCAATGCCTCCCAAGCATCCTTCATCTTCTAAGGCTTCTTGTAGTGAGCCTAAGCGGCAAAGGAAAATGTTAACCATTGTAGATAAAGTGAAACTCTTAGATATGTTGAAAGAAGGAAAAAAGTTTGTGGATGTCGGCCGCTATTTTACGTAAACGTAAAAATTATTGTAAAATATGGAACCTATTAATGTCAAGTCATCATCACCTCATTCATGGTAAGTTTTCCTATCACTTTCATAAAAAAATTACGTTGCTTGCTGTTATTTATAATGTAAAGGGTGTTTTTTTAATAGTTCAGGGAGGGTTTATACAGTGTAAATGTAAAAATACATTAAAATATCTATGTACATATAAGCTGATCTCTACACCACGGATTCCCGGGTTCGTGCCGGGTCCCGGAACCGAACTACCGCGATAAGTGATGCAACACTGTATATATATATATATATATATATATATATATATATATATATATATATATATATATATATATATATATATATATATATATATATATATATATATATATATATATATATATATATATATATATATATATATATATATACAGTGATCCCTCGCTATATCGCGATTCACCTATCACGAATTCACTGTACCGCGGTTTTTTTGCCTGAAATTTTTTGATTTATTATTTTTTTTAAGATTATTGTGACACCAGGATGGGCCAAAAAATGATAAAATAAAACAGCCTTTATCAGGCTGTAAAGAGAAACAGAGATGGAGAATGTAATGACCTGTCAGATGTGAAGGGATTATAAAAGATGTGTAATGAATCTCCAGCTCTCTGCTGGGTTTTAATATACCTCTGCATTACTTTCATGATGTCTATTCCAATAATTCTCCTTAGCTGTTATTCTTATTGTTATTATTATTATTATTATTATTATTGGCAACAGTAACTTTCCTTTGATGATGATTGTGGAGCATATTATCATTATCATTCTTATTCTTATTATTATTATTATTATTAAGGGCTCATCGTTGTTTGTACATCTGTTGGTTTATTTACTTTAATAACTGTGTACAGTGCCCCTCCCTAGTTGGCTGGGACAAAGAGAGCGTGGGGGGTTGGGTAGAATAGAATGTGGGGGAGAGAGAGAGAGAGAGAGAGAGAGAGAGAGAGAGAGAGAGAGAGAGAGAGAGAGAGAGAGAGAGAGAGAGAGAGAGAGAGAGAGAGAGAGAGAGAGAGAGAGAGAGAGAGAGAGAGAGAGAGAGAGAGAGAGAGAGAGAGAGAGAGAGAGAGAGAGAGAGAGAGAGAGAGAGAGAGAGAGAGAGAGAGAGAGAGAGAGAGAGAGAGAGAGAGAGAGAGAGAGGAGAGAGAGAGAGAGAGAGAGAGAGAGAGAGAGAGAGAGAGAGAGAGAGAATCTTTAGATTAACTCTTGTTCATTCAACCAAAACTACATTATTTATTGTAAAAATAATGGCTTAATTACAAATTTGTAATAATAATAATAATAATAATAATAGTAATCTCAACAATCATCATCAATTGTTAAAGATAATTATAATAATAATAATAATAATAACAATAATAATAATAATAATAATAATGATAATAATAAAAATAATAATAATAATAATAATAATAATATAATAAGATCTAAGGAAAATTTTTGGAATAGACATCATGAAGTAATGCAGAGGTATATTAAAACCCAGCAGAGAGGTGGATATTCATTACACATCTTTTATAATCCCTTCACATCTGACTGGTCATTAC
This sequence comes from Halocaridina rubra, assembly GCA_037179515.1. Lineage (NCBI taxonomy): Eukaryota > Metazoa > Arthropoda > Malacostraca > Decapoda > Atyidae > Halocaridina > Halocaridina rubra. The sequence goes on along the minus strand of JAXCGZ010013244.1, from coordinate 130,087 downwards.
ACTCTCCATCTCTGTTTCTCTTTACAGCCTGATAAAGGCTGTTTTATTTTATCATTTTTGGGCCGTCCTGGTGTCATAATCAACTTGAAAAATACAAAACACTGTTTTTTTTTTTTTTTTTACCCCGGTCGGGGTAAAAAATGATTCATGTTTTCACATATGTAATGTGCTTATTTGGTTATTGTATGGCCCGAATGAGATTGGGAATTGAATTAAATGCGAAAATGAAGCCACGAGTGAGGTTGGGGAATCTGTAATATGAACATCGTGGCATTCAGATAAAATGCGTTCATTCCTTAATATAGCAGATATAAGCTATAAGGTTGGATTCCTTTTAACCTTCTGTGGTGTGTAGTTGGTAGCGCCTTGACTTAGTAAGTATAAGTCCTAGGTTCGAGTCCCGGTCGGGGTAAAAAATGATTCATATATATATATATATATATATATATATATATATATATATATATATATATATATATATATATATATATATATATATATATATATATTTGGAAGAAGTGTAAAAAAAAAAAAAAAAGGAAATTTTTTTTTTTTTTAAAGGTGTTCCCACTTCGTGGAAATTCACCTATCGCGATGGGTCCCGGAACCTAACCCTTGCGATATATATATATATATATATATATATATATATATATATATATATATATATATATATATATATATATATATATATATATTATATATACACAGTAATCCCTTGCTATATCACTATTCACCTACCGCGAATTCAGTGCATTGCGTTTTTGTTTTGGTGTATTTTTTTTTCTGGGTATATGCGAAAATATTAAAAAAATAAAAATTTTCAGTATTTTCATTATTTTGTTGAAAACAAAAATTTTCATTATTTTATTGATACAAATATGTATTTCGAAGCCTAAGTATACTAAAACAGTAAGAAATAGTAAAATAACATAAATTGGAACATGTGACTCTGCACCATAGAAAGTACGATACCAGTAACAGTGTTTCGGAAAACCCAAAGGGTCACACCTACGTGAGCTAGCATATATTAAAATATCCAGTAGCTTCATGACTTTATTGATAAATAAATGTATTTCTTAGCCTAAGAATAATAAAACAGTAAAAAATAGTAAAAAACATAAATAATCACAGTGAGCTAGTACATAATGAAATTTTCATTATTTCATTGATAAAATAAGTATTTCCTAGCCTAAGAGTAATAAAATAGTAAAAAATGGTATAAAACATAAATTTAAACATATACACTCACAGCAATACACCATGTGAAATACTGTACGATAGTGTACACTGTATTGGCGTCTTGGAAAACGCAAAGGCTTGCACCTACGTGAGATAGTTCATTAAATGCTATTGGCTGAAAGGGTGAGAGACGACGAATCACAGAATTGTTTTTCTGTATGTTCTGTATCATGGGGTCTGATTGGCGTTTTGACTGAAGTTTGGTTCTCCCACCATCTTCCATTGTCTCGCCTCACTCGTTCAGTCTAACTCACATGTGCGCAGTTCATGTTGTGCTTATTAATATGTTATGCTTCAGGGGTTGGGTTCTTTCGATAACAGTCTCCTATGCCTCAAAAGGCCCCTCTTTAATTTCAAGCTGCTTCTGCAGATCTTTAACGTGTGATTTACAAGAGATTGCCTCTACTGGGGGAGCATTAGTATCATTTCCTTTGCCTCAACAGACTCCTCTATAATTCAAGCGGCTTCTGCATATCTTCTTTAACGTGTTATTTAAAAGAGATTTCCTCTACTGGGGGAGCATTAGTGTCATCTTCATAGTTTTCAATGCCATCCACCTCCATCATAGAAGGAGAAGGAACACAATTGGTTTCTGAACACTGACTTAAATTGAGACCAGTTTGTACAAAGTCCAAAGTATACTGTATTTCAAAACATCACTGATAGGATACTTGGCCTCTCCACTTTCATATTTTTCATAATGATCAAAGGTTTTCCTATGTACTGTATATTCAATTCACTTCGTAACTCAGCCACGAGAAAATCAAAGAACTTGGCCTTACACTTGAACGTCTGGCAGCCATGTATGTACACGTGAAAGCACTCCAACAACTCTTACAAGAACATGATGATTATATGGTTCGTTCGGTGACCTTCTGCAATCTTCTCGACGATGCCATGTCATTACCACCTCATTCACGTTCAGTTTACCTATCACTTTCATATAAATTTACGCTTTCACGCATTATTAATAAAGTAAAGGGCGGTTTGTTAACAGTACAGGGAGGGTTTGTACAGTAAACGTAAAAATAAATGTATAATACCTATGTACATATAGGGTGATCCTACTTTGCGGAAATTCACCCATCGCGGTCGGTCCCAGAACTGATCCCCCGCGATAAATGAGGGATCACTGTGTGTATATATATATATATATATATATATATATATATATATATATATATATATATATATATATATATATATATATATATATACAGTGTTCCTTCAATTATCGCGATGGTTCGGTTCCGTGACCTGGCGCGAGACAGGAAAATCGCGAAGTAGGATCAGCCTATATGTACATAGATATTTTCATTTATTTTTACGTTTACACTGTATAAACCCTCCCTGTACTGTTAACAAACAACCCTTTACTTCATAAATAACAGCAGGCACCGTAAATTTATATGAAAGTGATTGATAAACTTACGGTGAATGAGGTGGTAATGACATGACATACTCATGTACATAGGTATTTTACAATTATTTTTACGTTTACGTACTGTATAAACCCTCCCTGCACTGTTAAAAAAACACTCTTTACTTTATAAATAACAGCATGCAACGTAAATTTATATGAAAGTGATAGATAAAATTACGGTGAATGAGGTGGTAATGACATGACATACTCATGTACATAGGTATTTTACAATTATTTTTACGTTTACGTACTGTATAAACCCTCCCTGCACTGTTAAAAAAACACCCTTTACTTTATGCATAACAGCATGCAACGTAAATTTATATGAAAGTGATAGATAAAATTACGGTGAATGAAGTGGTAATTACATGACATACTCATGTACATAGGTATTTTACAATTATTTTTACACTTACGTGCTGTATAAGCCCTCCCTGCACTGTTAAAAAAACACCCTTTACTTTATAAATAACAGCATGCAACGTAAATTTATATGAAAGTGATAGATAAAATTACGGTGAATGAGGTGGTAATGACATGACATACTCATGTACATAGGTATTTTACAATTATTTTTACGTTTACGTACTGTATAAACCCTCCCTGCACTGTTAAAAAAACACCCTTTACTTTATAAATAACAGCATGCAACGTAAATTTATATGAAAGTGATAGATAACATTACGGTGAATGAGGTGGTAATGACATGACATACTCATGTACATAGATATTTTACAATTATTTTTACGTTTACATACTGTATAAACCCTCTCTGCACTGTTAAAAAAAACACCCTTTACTTTATAAATAACAGCATGCAACGTAAATTTATATGAAAGTGATAGATAAAATTATGGTGAATGAAGTGGTAATTATATGACATAATCATGTACATAGGTATTTTACATTTATTTTTACGTTTACTTACTGTATAAACCCTCCCTGCACTGTTAAAAAAACACCCTTTACATTATAAATAACAGCATGCAATGTAAATTTATATGTACGTGATAGGTAAACTTACCGTGAATGAGGTGATGATCATCATTCTCGACCCCGGAGGAAATTATTTCGCAGCCAATAAAAGCTTTACGGCTGCTTTTTGGGGGAGAAGAACATGTTAAAGGGGAGCTGCTGTCGCTGTTTCTTCTTTTGTTGCAAGATGGTATGGTATGGAATCATGGCATCGTCAAGAAAATTACAGGTCACCGAACGAACCATATTATCGTCATATTCCTGCGAGAGTTGTTGGGCTGCTTTCACATGTTGATATATGGCTGCCAGATGTTCAAGTGTAAGGCCAGGTTCTTCAATTTCTTCGTGCGTTTCCAGAAGATCTTCCTCTTCTTCGCTCGCTGATTTCGTCATTTCTTCCAAGTCTTCATCACTCAAAGGCTGCGAGTGGCAGTCAATGAGTTCATTCACCTCTTCGTGAGTCATATCTTTAAAGCCTTCTCCTCCTAGCAATGCAGCCAACTTCACAGCTTTCGCAACTGCCGAGTTATGGACTTCGTCAGGAGCAAATCACTTGTAGTCGTGGATGACTTCGGGCCACAATTTCTTCCAGCTGGCATTGATTGTGGCCGACTTCATCTCTTTGATTGCATTCTGAATCTTTTGAAGGCATGTGGCTTCATTTTAGCATTTAATTCAATTCCCAATCTCATTCGGGTCATACAATAACCAAGCAAGCACATTACATATGTGAAAACATTAATCATTTTTTACCCCGACCGGGGTAATAACAGCAAGCAATGAAGCCACGAGTGAGGTTGGGGAATCTGTAATATGAACATAGTGGCATTCAGATAGAATGCGTTCATCCCTAAGTATAGCAGATATAAGCTATAAGGTTGGATTCCTTTTATACCTTCTGTGGTGTGTAGTTGGTAGCGCCTAGACTTAGTAATTATAAGTCCTAGGTTCGAGTCCCGGTCGGGGTAAAAAATGATTCATGTTTTCACATATGTAATGTGCTTGCTTGGTTATTGTATGACCCGAATGAGATTGGGAATTGAATTAAATGCTAAAATGAAGCCACGAGTGAGGTTGGGGAATCTGTAATATGAACATAGTGGCATTCAGATAGAATGCGTTCATCCCTAAGTATAGCAGATATAAGCTATAAGGTTGGATTCCTTTTATACCTTCTGTGGTGTGTAGTTGGTAGCGCCTAGACTTAGTAATTATAAGTCCTAGGTTCGAGTCCCGGTCGGGGTAAAAAATTATTCATGTTTTCACATATGTAATGTGCTTGCTCGGTTATATATATATATATATATATATATATATATATATATATATATATATATATATATATATATATATATATATATATATATATATATATATATATATATATATATATATATATATATATATATATATATATATATATATATATATATATATATATGTATGT
>JAXCGZ010013244.1:112500-122500 GCA_037179515.1 Halocaridina rubra | reverse complement strand
TTACAGATTCCCCAACCTCACTCGTGGCTTCATTTTAGCATTTAATTCAATTCCCAATCTCATTCGGGTCATACAATAACCAAGCAAGCACATTACATATGTGAAAACATGAATCATTTTTTACCCCGACCGGGACTCGAACCTAGGACTTATGATTACTAAGTCAGGGCGCTACCACTACACCACAGAAGGTTAAAAGGAATCCAACCTTATAGCTTATATCTGCTATACTTAGGAATGAACGCATTCTAACTGAATGCCACTATGTTCATATTACAGATTCCCCAACCTCACTCGTGGCTTCATTTTAGCATTTAATTCAATTCCCAATCTCATTCGGGTCATACAATCACCAAGCAAGCACATTACATATGTGAAAACATGAATCATTTTTTACCCCGACCGGGACTCGAACCTAGGACTTTTGATTACTAAGTCAAGGCGCTACCACTACACCACAGATGGTTAAAAGGAATCCAACCTTATAGCTTATATCTGCTATACTTAGGAATGAACGCATTCTAACTGAATGCCACTATGTTCATATTACAGATTCCCCAACCTCACTCGTGGCTTCATTTTAGCATTTAATTCAATTCCCAATCTCATTTGGGTCATACAATAACCAAGCAAGCACATTACATATGTGAAAACATGAATCATTTTTTACCCAGACCAAGACTCGAACCTAGGACTTATGATTACTAAGTCAAGGCGCTACCACTACACCACAGAAGGTTAAAAGGAATCCAACCTTATAGCTTATATCTGCTATACTTAGGAATGAACGCATTCTAACTGAATGCCACTATGTTCATATTACAGATTCCCCAACCTCACTCGTGGCTTCATTTTAGCATTTAATTCAATTCCCAATCTCATTCGGGCCATGATATACAAATAAGCACATTACATATGTGAAAACATGAATCATTTTTTACCCCGACCGGGACTCGAACCTAGGACTTATGATTACTAAGTCAAGGCGCTACCACTACACCACAGAAGGTTAAAAGGAATCCTACCTTATAGCTTATATCTGCTATACTTAGGAATGAACGCATTCTAACTGAATGCCACTATGTTCATATTACAGATTCCCAAACCTCACTCGTGGCTTCATTTTAGCATTTAATTCAATTCCCAATCTCATTCGGGCCATGAAATACAAATAAGCACATTACATATGTGAAAACATGAATCATTTTTTACCCCGACCGGGACTCGAACCTAGGACTTATGATTACTAAGTCAAGGCGATACCACTACACCACAGAAGGTTAAAAGGAATCCTGCCTTATAGCTTATATCTGCTATACTTAGGAATGAACGCATTCTAACTGAATGCCACTATGTTCATATTACAGATTCCCCAACCTCACTCGTGGTTTCATTTTAGCATTTAATTCAATTCCCAATCTCATTCGGGTCATACAATAACCAAGCAAGCACATTACATATGTGAAAACATGAATCATTTTTTACCCCGACCGGGACTCGAACCTAGGACTTATGATTACTAAGTCAAGGCGCTACCACTACACCACAGAAGGTTAAAAGGAATCCAACCTTATAGCTTATATCTGCTATACTTAGGAATGAACGCATTCTAACTGAATGCCACTATGTTCATATTACAGATTCCCCAACCTCACTCGTGGCTTCATTTTAGCATTTAATTCAATTCCCAATCTCATTCGGGCCATGAAATACAAATAAGCACATTACATATGTGAAAACATGAATCATTTTTTACCCCGACCGGGACTCGAACCTAGGACTTATGATTACTAAGTCAAGGCGCTACCACTACACCACAGAAGGTTAAAAGGAATCCAACCTTATAGCTTACATCTGCTATACTTAGGAATGAATGCATTCTAACTGAATGCCACTATGTTCATATTACAGTTTCCCCAACCTCACTCGTGGCTTCATTTTAGCATTTAATTCAATTCCCAATCGCATTCGGGTCACACAATAACCAAGCAAGCACATTACATATGTGAAAACATGAATCATTTTTTACCCCGACCGGGACTCGAACCTAGGATTTATGATTACTAAGTCAAGGCGCTACCACTACACCACAGAAGGTTAAAAGGAATCCAACCTTATAGCTTATATCTGCTATACTTAGGAATGAACGCATTCTAACTGAATGCCACTATGTTCATATTACAGATTCCCCAACCTCACTCGTGGCTTCATTTTAGCATTTAATTCAATTCCCAATCTCATTCGGGTCATACAATAACCAAGCAAGCACATTACATATGTGAAAACATGAATAATATTTTACCCCGACCGGTACTCGAACCTAGGACTTATGATTACTAAGTCAAGGCGCTACCACTACACCAAAGAAGGTTAAAAGGAATCCAACCTTATAGCTTATATCTGCTTTACTTAGGAATGAACGCATTCAAACTGAATGCAAATATGTTCATATTACAGATTCCCCAACCTCATTCGTGGCTTCATTTTAGCATTTAATTCAATTCCCAATCTCATTCGGGTCATACAATAACCAGGCAAGCACATTACATATGCGAAAACATGAATCATTTTTTACCCCGACCGGGACTCGAACCTAGGACTTATGATTACTAAGTCAAGGCGCTACCACTACACCACAGAAAGTTAAAAGGTATCCAACCTTATAGCTTATATCTGCTATACTTAGGAATGAACGCATTCTAACTGAATGCCACTATGTTCATATTACAGATTCCCCAACCTCACTCGTGGCTTCATTTTAGCATTTAATTCAATTCCCAATCTCATTCGGGTCATACAATAACCAAGCAAGCACATTACATATGTGAAAACATGAATCATTTTTTACCCCGACCGGGACTCGAACCTAGGACTTATGATTACTAAGTCAGGGCACTACCACTACACCACAGAAGGTTAAAAGGAATCCAACCTTATAGCTTATATCTGCTATACTTAGGAATGAACGCATTCTAACTGAATGCCACTATGTTCATATTACAGATTCCCCAACCTCACTCGTGGCTTCATTTTAGCATTTAATTCAATTCCCAATCTCATTCGGGTCATACAATAACCAAGCAAGCACATTACATATGTGAAAACATGAATCATTTTTTACCCAGACCGGGACTCGAACCTAGGACTTATGATTACTAAGTCAAGGCGCTACCACTACACCACAGAAGGTTAAAAGGAATCCAACCTTATAGTTTATATCTGCTATACTTAGGAATGAACGCATTCTAACTGAATGCCACTATGTTCATATTACAGATTCCCCAACCTCACTCGTGGCTTCATTTTAGCATTTAATTCAATTCCCAATCTCATTCGGGCCATGATATACAAATAAGCACATTACATATGTGAAAACATGAATCATTTTTTACCCCGACCGGGACTCGAACCTAGGACTTATGATTACTAAGTCAAGGCGCTACCACTACACCACAGAAGGTTAAAAGGAATCCTACCTTATAGCTTATATCTGCTATACTTAGGAATGAACGCATTCTAACTGAATGCCACTATGTTCATATTACAGATTCCCAAACCTCACTCGTGGCTACATTTTAGCATTTAATTCAATTCCCAATCTCATTCGGGCCATGAAATACAAATAAGCACATTACATATGTGAAAACATGAATCATTTTTTACCCCGACCGGGACTCGAACCTAGGACTTATGATTACTAAGTCAAGGCGATACCACTACACCACAGAAGGTTAAGAGGAATCCTACCTTATAGCTTATATCTGCTATACTTAGGAATGAACGCATTCTAACTGAATGCCACTATGTTCATATTACAGATTCCCCAACCTCACTCGTGGCTTCATTTTAGCATTTAATTCAATTCCCAATCTCATTCGGGTCATACAATAACCAAGCAAGCACATTACATATGTGAAAACATGAATCATTTTTTACCCCGACCGGGACTCGAACCTAGGACTTATGATTACTAAGTCAAGGCGCTACCACTACACCACAGAAGGTTAAAAGGAATCCAACCTTATAGCTTATATCTGCTATACTTAGGAATGAACGCATTCTAACTGAATGCCACTATGTTCATATTACAGATTCCCCAACCTCACTCGTGGCTTCATTTTAGCATTTAATTCAATTCCCAATCTCATTCGGGCCATGAAATACAAATAAGCACATTACATATGTGAAAACATGAATCATTTTTTACCCCGACCGGGACTCGAACCTAGGACTTATGATTACTAAGTCAAGGCGCTACCACTACACCACAGAAGGTTAAAAGGAATCCAACCTTATAGCTTACATCTGCTATACTTAGGAATGAACGCATTCTAACTGAATGCCACTATGTTCATATTACAGTTTCCCCAACCTCACTCGTGGCTTCATTTTAGCATTTAATTCAATTCCCAATCGCATTCGGGTCACACAATAACCAAGCAAGCACATTACATATGTGAAAACATGAATAATTTTTTACCCCAACCGGGACTCGAACCTAGGACTTATGATTACTAAGCCAAGGCGCTACCACTACACCACAGAAGGTTAAAAGGAATCCAACCTTATAGCTTATATCTGCTATACTTAGGAATGAACGCATTCTAACTGAATGCCACTATGTTCATATTACAGATTCCCCAACCTCACTCGTGGCTTCATTTTAGCATTTAATTCAATTCCCAATCTCATTCGGGCCATGAAATACAAATAAGCACATTACATATGTGAAAACATGAATCATATTTTACCCCGACCGGGACTCGAACCTAGGACTTATGATTACTAAGTCAAGGCGCTACCACTACACCACAGAAGGTTAAAAGGAATCCAACCTTATAGCTTATATCTGCTATACTTAGGAATGAACACATTCTAACTGAATGCCACTATGTTCATATTACAGATTCCCAAACCTCACTCGTGGTTTCATTTTAGCATTTAATTCAATTCCCAATCTCATTTGGGTCATACAATAACCAAGCAAGCACATTACATATGTGAAAACATGAATCATTTTTTACCCAGACCGGGACTCGAACCTAAGACTTATGATTACTAAGTCAAGGCGCTACCACTACACCACAGAAGGTTAAAAGGAATCCAACCTTATAGCTTATATCTGCTATACTTAGGAATGAACGCACTCTAACTGAATGCCACTATGTTCATATTACAGATTCCCCAACCTCACTCGTGGCTTCATTTTAGCATTTAATTCAATTCCCAATCTCAATCGGGCCATGATATACAAATAAGCACATTACATATGTGAAAACATGAATTATTTTTTACCCCGACCGGGACTCGAACCTAGGACTTATGATTACTAAGTCAAGGTGCTACCACTACACCACAGAAGGTTAAAAGGAATCAAACCTTATAGCTTATATCTGCTATACTTAGGAATGAACGCATTCTAACTGAATGCCACTATGTTCATATTACAGATTCCCCAACCTCACTCGTGGCTTCATTTTAGCATTTAATTCAATTCCCAATCTCATTCGGGCCATGAAATACAAATAAGCACAGTACATATGTGAAAACATGAATCATTTTTTTACCCCGACCGGGACTCGAACCTAGGACTTATGATTACTAAGTCAAGGCGCTACCACTACACCACAGAAGGTTAAAAGGAATCCAACCTTATAGCTTATATCTGCTATACTTAGGAATGAACGCATTCTAACTGAATGCCACTATGTTCATATTACAGATTCCCCAACTTCACTCGTGGCTTCATTTTAGCATTTAATTCAATTCCCAATCTCATTCGAGTCATACAATAACCAAGCAAGCACATTACATATGTGAAAACATGAATCATTTTTTACCCCGATCGGGACTCGAACCTAGGACTTATGATTACTAAGTCAAGGCGCTACCACTACACCACAGAAGGTTAAAAGGAATCCAACCTTATAGCTTATATCTGCTATACTTAGGAATGAACGCATTCTAACTGAATGCCACTATGTTCATATTACAGATTCCCCAACCTCACTCGTGGCTTCATTTTAGCATTTAATTCAATTCCCAATCTCATTCGGGCCATGAAATACAAATAAGCACATTACATATGTGAAAACATGAATCATTTTTTACCCCGACCGGGACTCGAACCTAGGACTTATGATTACTAAGTCAAGGCGCTACCACTACACCACAGAAGGTTAAAAGGAATCCAACCTTATAGCTTATATCTGCTATACTTAGGAATGAAGGTATTCTAACTGAATGCCACTATGTTCATATTACAGATGCCCCAACCTCACTCGTGGCTTCATTTTAGCATTTAATTCAATTCCCAATCTCATTCGGGCCATGAAATACAAATAAGCACATTACATATGTGAAAACATGAATCATTTTTTACCCCGATCGGGACTCGAACCTAGGACTTATGATTACTAAGTCAAGGCGCTACCACTACACCACAGAAGGTTAAAAGGAATCCAACCTTATAGCTTATATCTGCTATACTTAGGAATGAACGCATTCTAACTGAATGCCACTATGTTCATATTACAGATTCCCCAACCTCACTCGTGGCTTCATTTTAGCATTTAATTCAATTCCCAATCTCATTCGGGCCATGAAATACAAATAAGCACATTACATATGTGAAAACATGAATCATTTTTTACCCCGACTGGGACTCGAACCTAGGACTTATGATTACCAAGTCAAGGCGCTACAACTACACCACAGAAGGTTAAAAGGAATCCAACCTTATAGCTTATATCTGCTATACTTAGGAATGAACGCATTCTAACTGAATGCCACTATGTTCATATTACAGATTCCCCAACCTCACTCGTGGCTTCATTTTAGCATTTAATTCAATTCCCAATCTCATTCGGGTCATACAATAACCAAGCAAGCACAATACATATGTGAAAACATGAGTCATTTTTTACCCCAACTGGGACTCGAACCTAGGACTTATGATTACTAAGTCAAGGCGCTACCACTACACCACAGAAGGTTAAAAGGAATCCAACCTTATAGCTTATATCTGCTATACTTAGGAATGAACGCATTCTAACTGAATGCCACTATGTTCATATTACAGATTCCCCAACCTCACTCGTGGCTTCATTTTAGCATTTAATTCAATTCCCAATCTCATTCGGGCCATGAAATACAAATAAGCACATTACATATGTGAAAACATGAATCATTTTTTACCCCGATCGGGACTCGAACCTAGGACTTATGATTACTAAGTCAAGGCGCTACCACTACACCACAGAAGGTTAAAAGGAATCCAACCTTATAGCTTATATCTGCTATACTTAGGAATGAACGCATTCTAACTGAATGCCACTATGTTCATATTACAGATTCCCCAACCTCACTCGTGGCTTCATTTTAGCATTTAATTCAATTCCCAATCTCATTCGGGCCATGAAATACAAATAAGCACATTACATATGTGAAAACATGAATCATTTTTTACCCCGACTGGGACTCGAACCTAGGACTTATGATTACCAAGTCAAGGCGCTACAACTACACCACAGAAGGTTAAAAGGAATCCAACCTTATAGCTTATATCTGCTATACTTAGGAATGAACGCATTCTAACTGAATGCCACTATGTTCATATTACAGATTCCCCAACCTCACTCGTGGCTTCATTTTAGCATTTAATTCAATTCCCAATCTCATTCGGGTCATACAATAACCAAGCAAGCACAATACATATGTGAAAACATGAGTCATTTTTTACCCCAACTGGGACTCGAACCTAGGACTTATGATTACTAAGTCAAGGCGCTACCACTACACCACAGAAGGTTAAAAGGAATCCAACCTTATAGCTTATATCTGCTATACTTAGGAATGAACGCATTCTAACTGAATGCCACTATGTTCATATTACAGATTCCCCAACCTCACTCGTGGCTTCATTTTAGCATTTAATTCAATTCCCAATCTCATTCGGGCCATGAAATACAAATAAGCACATTACATATGTGTAAACATGAATCATTTTTTACCCCGACCAGGACTCGAACCTAGGACTTATAATTACTAAGTCAAGGCGCTACCACTACACCACAGAAGGTTAAAAGGAATCCAACCTTATAGCTTATATCTGCTATACTTAGGAATGAACGCATTCTAACTGAATGCCACTATGTTCATATTACGGATTCCCCAACCTCACTCGTGGCTTCATTTTAGCATTTAATTCAATTCCCAATCTCATTCGGGCCATAAAATACAAATAAGCACATTACATATGTGAAAACATGAATCATTTTTTTATAAGGTTGGATTCCTTTTAACCTTCTGTGGTGTAGTGGTAGCGCCTTGACTCAGTAATCATAAGTCCTAGGTTCGAGTCCCGGTCGGGGTAAAAAATGATTCATGTTTTCACATATGTAATGTGCTTATTTGTATTTCATGGCCCGAATGAGATTGGGAATTGAATTAAATGCTAAAATGAAGCCACGAGTGAGGTTGGGGAATCTGTAATATGAACATAGTGGCATTCAGTTAGAATGCGTTCATTCCTAAGTATAGCAGATATAAGCTATAAGGTTGGATTCCTTTTAACCTTCTGTGGTGTAGTGATATCGCCTTGACTTAGTAATCATAAGTCCTAGGTTCGAGTCCCGGTCGGGGTAAAAAATGATTCATGTTTTCACATATGTAATGTGCTTATTTGTATTTCATGGCCCGAATGAGATTGGGAATTGAATTAAATGCTAAAATGAAGCCACGAGTGAGGTTGGGGAATCTGTAATATGAATATAGTGGCATTCAGTTAGAATGCGTTCATTCCTAAGTATAGCAGATATAAGCTATAAGGTTGGATTCCTTTTAACCTTCTGTGGTGTAGTGATATCGCCTTGACTTAGTAATCATAAGTCCTAGGTTCGAGTCCCGGTCGGGGTAAAAAATGATTCATGTTTTCACATATGTAATGTGCTTATTTGTATTTCATGGCCCGAATGAGATTGGGAATTGAATTAAATGCTAAAATGAAGCCACGAGTGAGGTTGGGGAATCTGTAATATGAACATAGTGGCATTCAGTTAGAATGCGTTAATTCCTAAGTATAGCAGATATAAGCTATAAGGTTGGATTGTTTTTAACCTTCTGTGGTGTAGTGGTAGCGCCTTGACTTAGTAATCATAAGTCCTAGGTTCGAGTCCCGGTCTGGGTAAAAAAAAATGACTCATGTTTTCACATATGTAATGTGCTTATTTGTATTTCATGGCCCGAATGAGATTGAGAATTGAATTAAATGCTAAAATGAAGCCACGAGTGAGGTTGGGGAATCTGTAATAGGAACATAGTGGCATTCAGTTAGAATGCGTTCATTCCTAAGTATAGCAGATATAAGCTATAAGGTTGGATTCCTTTTAACCTTCTGTGGTGTAGTGGTAGCGCCTTGACTTAGTAATCATAAGTCCTAGGTTCGAGTCCCGGTCGGGGTAAAAAAAATTATTCATGTTTTCACATATGTAATGTGCATATTTGAATTTCATGGCCCGAATGAGGTTGGGAATTGAATTAAATGCTAAAATGAAGCCACGAGTGAGGTTGGGGAATCTGTAATATGAACATAGTGGCATTCAGTTAGAATGCGTTCATTCCTAAGTATAGCAGATATAAGCTATAAGGTTGGATTCCTTTTAACCTTCTGTGGTGTAGTGGTAGCGCCTTGACTTAGTAATCATAAGTCCTAGGTTCGAGTCCCGGTCGGGGTAAAAAATGATTCATATATATATATATATATATATATATATATATATATATATATATATATATATATATATATATCTCTCTCTCTCTCTCTCTCTCTTTCACACACACACACACACACACATGATAGAGTGGATAGGGATCGATATTTTGATATGGCTGGCTCTAGAACTAGAGGTCATACTTTGAAGCTTCGTAAGAAAACTTCTTCGCAGGATGTAAGGAAATACTTTTTCAGTGTAAGAGTAGTTGATAATTGGAATTGGCTAAG
>JAXCGZ010013244.1:90000-107500 GCA_037179515.1 Halocaridina rubra | reverse complement strand
TCACTAAGTCAAAATGGAACCGATGAGGAGACGGGAAGATACGAGCTTTGGGCTCTTTCCCGTAAACACAATTAGGTAATCACATACATACATACATACATACACACACACATATATATATATATATATATATATATATATATATATATATATATATATATATATATATATATATATATATATATATATATATATATATATATATATATATATATATATATGCATATATATAAATATATATATATATATATATATATATATATATATATATATATATATATATATATATATATATATATATGCATATATATAAATAAAGAGTACAAACCTTCAAACAACTGTAAAAAAGATGCCTGAGTGCCAGTGGTACCTTTCACCCCACGGAAGCGAAGATCATCCCTTGCTCTTGAGATTGCACGTTCATCCATAACCAACTCCTGGATCCACAAACATGCTCTTTTGCCAACCGTTACCAGCTGGGCTGGTCTGTAATCAAATTATAAAATAAAAATAATGAAGATCAACTAAACATTTTTCTATGACAGCACTTCATTAGTTTTCAGAACATTTTGTACAAATGAATCGTAGCTTAAGACAGCAATGTGTCCTTCATAAGGGTGCCTTGTTAGTACATTACAAATAAGATTTTTGATGAACAAATACTTTTTTAACTCAAAAAATTAGGCTATCCTACAACTTCTCAAACTCCAATATAAAAACGCTTCCATCTTGTCAACAACCTTTTTTCTTGTCTTCAAGGGATGACCCGAATTGACCACTTCATTCCTCTCCCACTACCCTATACTATACTTCAATTTCATCAAAATGCCTTTAGATGACTACAGACAGACAGTGTTTTATTTGAACAATCTCTTTCTTCATTTATAACAGAGCTCGTAAAGCTAATATATTTTATTTTAAAACTGTACTTACTTTTAATATTTTTGTTGATTACTCTCTATTGCATACTTATAATACTGTAGTAAAGGATATATATTAAGATTGTTAAGCTTAGCTGGTGGATTTGGACTGAGGGAAATCCCATTCAAAATTAATAGCAAACAGTGTCTGTTAAGGTTTCTATTCCTCTTGGGCTTCACATTTCCAGATTGTATTAGAATACCTGTGATAAACCAGTTACTGTAATGTGGCTCATGTAAAAGTTTAACAGTTTCTAGCTACATATGCATAACAGCTCTATTACACTGTCAGGTACATAAAGAAAGAGCTACTTCGAAAGGAATTCAAAGAATGTATTTTACAAGTGAATTAGAGTAAGTCGAATATAAAGCAAAAAAAAAGATTCAATATTGGAAAATATATTTTTCTAAAGATGTTACATAAATTTCAGTAAAGTCAGTTTTTCTTTGAAATTATAATATAACTATGACTCAAGTATACAGGCATTAGCAGTATCAAAGATATACAAAAACGTACAGGCAAGTCTCCTCTTAAGTTTTCCAAGCACTGAACATAATTTACAATATTCTTCATTGGTTATTCTCACAATCTTTTCGGTATTATAATACTCTAAATATTCTAAGTACTAAGCAGTAGAAATGTACCATGACCTTATATACAAGGTGCTGCAGTAGGTTTACAAAACTGGACAAAATCCCTAATTTATATAAGAAAATTAATAATAAATATTCACAAAATCTCACAAACTTAAATACAAAATAGAAGTGAAAAGTAAAAAAGGCTAATGAACTTAAGTGAAGATATTTATTTTCTGAGCAAATATAAAAGAAATAGAAGGGTTCATAAACTTCAAAGGACCAACTACTGTACAAAAGTCTGGTAACTCTGATGCATACTATGTAAGCCATATTCACGTTAGGCTAAGCCTTCTTAACCCCCACAACTGGTGATGACTGCAACTCCACTTACCTCCTGCATCCCCTAGTGACTAGGAACACCTTCAATGCTATGAATTCAGTATCCATAATTATATAATTCCACTTCCATTCTTTGTAATTTTACTTCAGCAAAATTAAATGTCTGTAAGTACTGCCTAAATAATCATCTTTGTTTACAGCATATAAATATTTTGATATGTTCAAAAATGCAATGATTGTATATACGTATATCATAACTATGCGGCAATGGTTAGAACTTTGGATCGAAAGTTGCATAGCATATTAAAGTGCATTAATATTTCATGTGAAGGCATAGGAACATTTTATCTTTAAAAAATAAAAATACTGGTAAATAATATTCTTGCTGATAATTTCTTGAGAGACATCATTTTAATAGGAACCTACTCAACAGACTAAAGACGTCTACCCCAATACACCTTTATAAATGTTGCTTTACTGGTTACACGATTGGCAAAAATTTTTCTTATAGAAATTTAAAGGAATATCACTCACTGAAGATGTGTAAATCCAAGAGTAGGTTGATCCTTGTAGTCCTTAGAAAATTTTGCAAGTCTCTGTATGCAACGAGCTATTTTAGGGAGAAGAATGTCAAACCCATCTCGAAGAACAATTAAATCCTGAAAGTAATATCTACTAAGTACCTACACCATAACAACATAACATCAGTAAGAATCACATAAATTTCATATGAATAGAATACTAATTATCTTATAAAAAAATCAGAATGCTATACTCTACATCTACAAAGACACAACTACAAATGTATGGAAGTCTGTATATAATATCATGTACATATCCAAAATCGTAAATTGAATTTCTTAGGCTCCCAATAAGAAAGACAATGTGTATGAAACTGCAAATGCTTAACTGGAGTAAAATTAGCCTAAAGTAACTTAATTAGTGCTGTGGAGAAAATTTCATATTTGCATATTTAGTCCTAAATAAGAAAATAAGAACATAAGAATAGGGGACACTGCAACATGCCTACTGGCACACACGAGGCAGCTCCATTTTTTAATGATATTTTCAGCATGTCTAACCTATTCTATTCTACTCTACTTATTTATTCTATTTTTCTTTTTATGAATCTTCTAATAAGCACTAACGTATTCATACCCACCCTACCTCTGTCATATGTCTATCTAATCTACATTTGAAGGTGTCTAAGGTATTGGCATTTATTATCCTACTAGGAAGCCTGTTCCATGCATCAGCTACTCTATTACCAAACCAATTTTTACCAATTTCCCTTCTGAACCTAAATTTATCAAGCTTAAATCCATTATTACGAGTTCTGGTTTGATCATGAATTTTTTAAACTTTATTAATATCACCCTTGTTAATCCCTTTAAACCATTTATACACTTCAATCATATCCCCCCTAACTCTGCGCCTCTCTAGAGAATGTAGATTAAGTTGTTTTAATCTGTCCTCATATGGTGGATTTCTGATATTGTGTATCATCTTGGTCATTCTTCGCTGCACTCTCTCCAAGGATTCAATTTCCATCCTATAATAGGGTGACCAGAATTGCACAGCATAATCTAAATGGGGCCTAACTAATGCAAGATAGAGCTGCTAAATAACTTTTTCCGTCCTATTGCCAACACTTATTGAGATAAATCCTAAAATTTTGTTTGCTTTATTTCTGACTGCTGTGCATTGCTCTCTTGGCTTAAGATTACTATCACAAGAACTCCCAAATCCCTTTCACACTGAGAACTCATGATTTCATGGTTATTTAGCTTATAACTCGTATAGTCTTTTACAGTACCCATTTTAACTACTTTACATTTTTCAACATTAAATTCCATTTGCCATTTGTCCGACCATTCAGATAATTTATTTAGATCTTCCTGTAAAGCATGAATGTCCTTTTTTCCACTAATAATTCTACCTATTTTAGTGTCATCTGCGAATTTACTTAGGTTACTACTCATATCCGAATCCAGATTATTTAGATATACGATGAATAATAGGGGACCAAGTGCCGAGCCTTGTGGTACCCCGCTAGTAAAAGAGCCCCACTCCGATTTCTCTCCATTTATGCAAACCCTCTGTTTTCTTTTAACCATTCTTTGATCCATTTGAGAACAGCTCCTCCTATACCATGAGCTTCCAGCTTTTTAACTAATCTTTTGTGAGGAACTCTATCAAAAGCTTTGCTAAAATCTAGATATATTGTATCATATTCTTTGCCACAATCTACTGCCTCGTAAACTTCTGAATAAAAAGACGGTAAGTTTGTAAGGCACGAAAAACCCTTTAGAAACCCGTGTTGTGAAAGTTTTATCAATCTGTGTAATTCTAGATGTGCCCTTATTTTATTTGCAATGATGGATTCTAGAATCTAACCCACTGTTGACGTTAAACTTACAGGCCTATAATTATTCTTTTTAACTCGTTCTTCTTTTTTAAATATTGGTACCACATCTGCCAATATCCACTCCATGGGTACCAATCCTAATTTTATTGAATTGTTAAATAATGCAGTTAGTGGACAACTAAGCTCTTCCTTACATTCCTTTAATATTCTAGCATATATTCCATCAGGTCCCGGAGATTTATGAGCCTTTAATTTATCTATTTCTTTTATTACCTCCTCTCTCGTAATATTAATTGAACTAAGTATATTATAGGGACTGTCTCTGTAAATGGATTCTACGTCTGGAATATATTCCAAGTTTTCATTGGTAAATACATGTAAGTAATGCATCATATAAACCAAGTTTTAAAAACTGATAAATGTTTGCTTTCATATCCCCAAAAATTAGTGAATTGGAAATCTAATACACTGGGAATATATATAAAACAACCAAAAAAAACAATAATTTCAATTGTACGACTTTGATTCATCAGGTTGTCGGTTTGAGGCCCGCCACTGTCTGAGGTTGGAGAGGGCATTCACTTGAGGTAATGGTCACTGTCAAAAAACCAAAGTCTTTTGCAAGGAGTCAATGTCCTAACTCATACTAGAAAAGGGAGTCCGCAATGTAAAACCTGATCATTTTTAGCTGTGGTGCTTATTATAAAATATTTGATGAGATTTTTTCCTAACTGAGTGTGTAAAAGTAAACATCGACTAAAATAATGTGAAAATAATATTAGATATAAATATCCAAATATATGCAAATCGAATCAAGATTAAAGTTACTTACTGTGTTATCGCCCACATAGCAAGACGTGGCACCCAAATGGATAATTGGAGCAGCTAATGGGCAGACGGCAGCAAAGGTTCTGACGTGAGCCATCACATCATGCCTGGTCTCGCGCTCTTCTTTGATTGCACGGTTAAAATCTATGTTTCCTACATTAGATTCCATTTCCTGAATCTGTTCCTCTGTGATGGGCAAGTTCAGCTCCTGTAATACAGGTGACAGTAATGGTAATAAGCAAAATGTAGCATATATAAATAAACTTCTATTGAAAAATCGTGACTAATATATTTGTTCTTCCTCATTAAATCATACACTTTCAAAATTTTTTGATGCATTTTCAAGTTAACAGTTCATATTCGTAGTGTTATAGGCCATCAATGTACCGTCTAAGTTGACAATATGCTATGGCAATTATATAAAGTACAATAATTATTTTGTATTTCATTCCTGCGGCTACACATCTAGAAATGTTCATGGGCGCGCAAGGAAATAAGATCATGGTAGGAATAACAGACCTTTTCGGCTTTGGCCAAATAAGTCCATAGCTTGCGCCAAGTTGTGAATTTCTTGGTCTCGCTAAAATTGTAAGACATCTCCTGAGAGGCATATCTCGACGCTAAAGGGTTTCGGTACTGATCATAAATGCTCGATTGAGAAGACATGCCGATAAAGGAAAAAAGACCACGTAAGAAAAATTGAAACTAAACATTAGAGTAAATAACAGTGTCACGTGTAGTTTAATGATCCCTCATTACTCAAAAATGCATAAATAAAAATCTTTGCTTAGCTCATCATGTTATTATTCTGGTCAAATTGACAATATGTGTAGTTAAATTTGCAAAGTAGTAGCTAGCATTCAAAAATTATAAAGAACTGTAAATATATTTTATATCAAGCAGCATAGAAATAAAAAATGAAAGACAAATATATTATTTGTCTATACGCGTATCTTTCCTAGCTAGCATCCTTACGAAGAAAGCAACGACCTTGTCTCGATATTAGAGACCGCGATTATATTTATTAAGGCAAAGTTGCTAATTATGGGAATGGTTTATTTATAATAGAATTTGTGCGTTGCTAGTGTTTTAGACTATTATTTATAATTCTATAAGTAGTAAAAAAAAGTATTTTCTCCGATCTAGGAAATAAGTGAATAATCAAGAGCCAATAAATAAATAAACAAGGAAATGGTTCACTCTCATATTAATCTTACTTTACCACCAAAACCTAAATGATGTATTTTCATATATATATATATATATATATATATATATATATATATATATATATATATATATATATATATATATATATATATATATATATATATATATATATATATATATATATATATATATATATATATATATATATATATATATATATATATATATATATATATATATATATATATATATAAAGCACATTACCATGCGTGAAAACATGAATAATTTTTACTCCGACCGGGACTTGAACATAGGTCTGGGTAAAAATTATTCATATATATATATATATATATATATATATATATATATATATATATATATATATATATATATATATATATATATATATATATATATATATATATATATATATATATATATATATATATATATATATATATATATATATATATATATATATATATATATATATATATATATATATATATATATATATATATATATATATATATATATATATATATATATATATATATATTGCCGGCAAGATAAAACAAGAGAGACTGATATAAAACAGTGTCAGATCATTTTCTGCAAGTTTATGAAGTAAAACGTATACAAAATCATGGAACACAAGTCATCTTTCTCAAGGCAATGATGCCATGAATTTGCATTGCATCTGTTGATTAATGCAATTATTTTGTAATCTTCAAATTGCCGGAGAATCATAAGGTATTGAAATGATCAATGAACTATGTTTTTTTTTTATTAATAAACATTCATGTGTTGACCGATTGATTGAATGTTAGCTAGATAATTTGATTAAAATAATTTTATATGTACATTTTAACGACCATTGCGGTGTGGTACTTCTAGAATTTAAATATTTTTGATTTGTGACACAGATGCCAAAAGGTTTAAGTAATACAAATATTATATTTATAAACAAAAACAAAATAAATAGTCTATCATGCAATATTATTTTTATGATATCTTAGACAGAATATTTTCAAGCCCATTCACCTCCCTCCAATAAGTTTGAGTCGGAGTCATTATCCGAACAGAAATACATGACAGAAAACGGGAATAGCCACTCCCACTACAGGGTGTCCACAAAGTCTGGGTACATAGGAAATTTCACTATGCAGAGCTATTCAATCGAGTTCACCTGAATTTTGTAAAGCGCATCAAATTATGCATTGAAAATGATGGAAATCATATTGAAAATATTATTTATTAACATTAGATTTAAATAAAATTGTTTTGTTTTAAAAGTATGTGTTAATCTCCTGTGTACCCAGACGAAGTCTGGGTACACAGGAGATTAACACATACTTTTAAAATAAAACAATTTTATTTAAATCTAATGTTAATAAATAATATTTTCAATATGATTTCCATCATTTTCAATGCATAATTTGATGCGCTTTACAAAATTCAGGTGAACTCGATTGAATAGCTCTGCATAGTGAAATTTCCTATGTACCCAGACTTTGTGGACACTCTGTACAGTAGTTTGTTTTGTTTTGGTTAGGGCAGAGCTTCTCCGTTACCTTGGAAACAACCTAAAACCCGACACCGAAACGTTATTTTCTTGAGCTTCAGTGGCTGCTCGAGGGTGGCAGCGTTCTGACTGTGCTGTGATGGTTTCATACCCTATCACTGTTAACTCAAAGCCGACCTTTTTATAGATTAGCTTTATATCTATGCCAAAATGAAGGATGAACTGCGAAAGGAGCCCCGGTGAGAGAAGCTCCATTCCTGACACCGCTACTGCCCAGGAAGACAGCTTCCCCAGTCCTGAGAACTGTCAACAGACCATCCTTGAAGAAGTGTTTACCTCGGATTACGACGTCACGGAAGAAGGTAAGTTGGACTCGCCTTCATTATCGTGGAGTTAGATACTTAAATTTACGTCACGCTATATGTTGCAACCTAAGAAAAGAAAATAGAAAATTGCGATTTAAAAAATCTGTTGTCACAAGCTCTGGTTAAAGTAGATTCATAGCTGGTCGTATGTAGTTTAGAGAATCATTTTAGTAAGGTAAATGTGCAGATACATATTACCATAAATGTTATTCATCCTTAATCAGGAGTGCGTTAAAGCTTGCAAAGTGATAGATTGTATAATTATGTGGGTATAGATTCGTTTTATGCACTCTTCCATGATTAAGGCTTCATATTTCAATTATCTTAGGTTACTTGGTTAGGTTGATTAGGTTACGTCTGTCCAAAAATAGATGGGGTGTATAAAACGAACCTTTCTTCTACGGAGCCTTACTTATGAGTAGGGTCAGGTGAATAGGGATTATGCCAAGACTGCAGTAAATTAGTCTTATCTAGCAGACTTTTTTTTTTATAGTGGTACAATTTTTCCTATGTGAGGCTTTATTTCATACGTATAACCAACAATAGCTTTGCTTCGTCAGTGAGTTTGTAGAAATTATGAAGTAGTAAACAGTATTGTAATTTTAAGGAAACCTTGATGTATGATGCTCTTCATGACGCTGATACACTTTCAAAAGTAATTAAAAAATTTCTTATTTTCTGATCATAATTAGTTATGAGGCTCTTTGACTTTTAAATCCAGAGTACCAGGAAAACAAATGCTCGCCAGAAGTGCTAGGCTGAATTTTTTTAGTCATATGATATTCTTTTGTAATCTTCTCCATCACTAATAAGCAGTTTTGTCAGTATATTATTTAAAAAAAACAACAAAATAATCGTGGCTCACGTTAAGTTTATTGATATTGTAATTTTAAAATATTTCTTGGGTGGAGATAAAAAAAAATTCTGTTAGCTTGAATCTCTATGAAGATTTATACTAATTTATGCAATAAAGCCTCTCCTTTCCATTCTGCCATTATCACAGTATATAATAGTAGGCATTGATAATCCTTTGCAATGACTATGCAGTAAAGTTAATTCATGAAAACAAATTCTACAGTGAACGTTTTATATGTTGTACATTATGATGTAATAAGTTTTTTGGTTATTGCTGGTATATGACATAAAGTTATGTAGAGGATTAAAACTTAAAATGGTAAGCTATGTAAGCAACTTAACCAATTAAATATAGACTGAAGCCATTATCGGTATAATTTACGATAAAAAAATAAAATATTAATTGATTTAAAGTATTTTGAAGAAGGGGATTTGGTACAATATTACGCAACTAAGGTTAGTTTAAGCTTATCTTGTGTGATTTAATTTTTAAATTCAACTGCTTTTGTGTTTTTAGTTTCAATATAATATCCATTCATTGCAGTGTAGCCTCGCCTTATGTCTCTTCGAATTCATCAGTCTTGATTTTGCCTCTGCTTTTATTAGCAATGATAGGAAAAGGGTTATTCGACTTACGTCATTTTATGCAACTGTACGTTGGTCTGTACCAAAGTATTGCAACCGATAAATAAAAAATCACCTAAAGTAATAAGAAAACACATGAAGATAAAAGTATAAATGCTGTATCTAAAATAATGTATAAAATAATTTTAGAATTTTAAGATATTATAAATACTGTGTACAGTATGAGCATGTACTGTGCATTTGTATAGGGTGTCATTTTTAAAGGTATACAGAGGGTATTTTACTTATATTTTTTTTTAATCCTATAGAGTAGCATCAGTTAAGTTGTATGCATACAACTTATGCTGAACTATAAGAAAACGTTAGAGTTTTGATGAATTAAAGGAGTTGCTTATAAGGTCATCTTTAAAAGATATTTTAGGTTTCGGTCTTTCTCTAACTTGAATTGCGAGTTTTTGAACGAATTAACAAAGTGAGGCAAGGTATTTCTGTATATATATATATATATATATATATATATATATATATATATATATATATATATATATATATATATATATATATATATATATATATATATATATATATATATATATATGTGTGTGTGTGTGTGATTACCTAATTGTGATTACCTAATTGTGTTTACGGGAAAGAGCCCAAAGCTCGTATCTTCCCGTCTCCTCATCGGTTCCATTTTAGACTTAGTGATACTTATCATACCTGTCCTTAAAACTATGGATTGAGATAGCATTAACTACCTCCTCGCTTAGCGAATTCCAATTATCAACTACTCTTACACTGAAAAAGTATTTCTTTACATCCTGCAAAGAAGTTTTCTTACGAAGCTTCAAACTATGACCTCTAGCTCTAGAGCCAGCCATATCAAAATATCGATCCCTATCCACTCTATCATAACCATGAAGGAATTTAAAGACTGTCACCATATCCACCCTCACTCTTCTAGCTTCGAGTGATGGTAAGTCTAATTCCCTCAGCCTCTCATCATAACTGAGATTGCGTATTTCTGGCACCAGTTTCGTGGCATGTCTTTGAACTTTTTCAAGCTTAGCTATGTGCTTTTTCAAGTGCGGATTCCAAAAGGGGGCTGCATATTCGAGTTTTGGCCTCACATAGGTTACATAAATATTTCTGAACATTTCCTTGTCCATGTGCCTGAAGGCTACCCTTATATTTGATAAGAATGCATATACTGCCCTTACTATGCCATTTATATGTATTTCTGGAGACAAATCTGCCAGTATGTTTACTCCTAGATCTCTCTCATTTTCTGTCTCTTGAAGTTGTACTCCAGCCACCGAGTAGTCAAGCTTGGGCCTTCTTGCACTTGTACCCATTCTCATTACCTTACATTTTGAAGTATTGAATTTCATTAGCCACTTTTCTGACCACTCATGCAGATTATTTAGATCCTCCTGAAGTTCTCTACCATTGTTCTCGTTTTTTTACTTTCTTCACAATCTTTGCATCATCTGCAAACATATTCATGAATGAATTTACAGACTCTGGTAGGTCATTTACATATACAAGGAACAAAAGTGGCCCTAAAACTGAACCCTGTGGAACTCCACTACTAACTCTTCTCCATTCAGACACTGAGTGTCTTACTCTAACCCTCTGTTCCCTTCCTTCTAAGTAAGTTTTTATCCATTCCAAAACATTTCCACCTATTCTAGCCATTGATTGCAGCTTCCTAATGTCTCCCATGTGGAACAGTGTCAAACGCTTTCTGGAAGTCTAGGAATATGCAATCTGCCCAACCCTCTCTTTCCTGTAAGATTTGGCTTACCTCATCATAAAATTCTAATAAGTTTGATACTATTGATCTACCTTCTCTGAAGCCATGTTGCCTCACTCACAAAAAGTTGAAGGATTCCAAGTGGAGAGAGATATGTTTCCTTAGTAGTTTCTCCATAACTTTGCAAACTATGCTGGTCAAGGAAACTGGTCTATAGTTCAGAGCCGTATCCCTCCTTCCCTTTTTGAAGATAGGTATCACATTTGTGTGTGTGTGTGTATATATATATATATATATATATATATATATATATATATATATATATATATATATATATATATATATATATATATATATATATATATATATATATATATACACATGTACAGTGTTCCCCCCCTTATCGCGGTAGTTCGGTTCCGGGACCCGGCGCGAATCAGGAAAACCACGGAGTAGGATCAGCCTATATGTACATAGATATTTTAATTTATTTTTACGTTTACACTGTATAAACCCTCCCTGTACTGGTAACATACCACCCTTTACTTCATAAATAACAGCATGCAACGTATATTTATATGAAAGTGATAGATAAAATTACGGTGAATGAAGTGGTAATTACATGACATACTCATGTACATAGGTATTTTACAATTATTTTTACGTTTACGTACTGTATAAACCCTCCCTGCACTGTTAAAAAAACACCCTTTACATTATAAATAACTGCAAGCAACGTAAATTTACATGAAAGTGGTAGATAAAATTACGGTGTATGAAGTCGTAATTACATGACATACTCATCTGCGTAGGTATTTTACAATTATTTTTGCATTTACGCTGTATATACCCTCCCTGTACTGTTAACAAACCATCCTTTACTTCATAAATAACAGCATGCAGCGTAAATTTATTTGAAAGTGATAGATAAAATTACGGTGAATGAAGTGGTAATTACATGACATACTCATGTACATAGGTATTTTACAATTATTTTTACGTTTACGTACTGTATAAACCCTCCCTGCACTGTTAAAAAAACACCCTTTACATTATAAATAACAGAAAGCAATGTAAATTTACATTTTCAATAAAAAAATTAAAATAATGAAAATTTTTATTTTTTCAATTCTTTAATATTTTTGCATATACCCATAAAATAGAATAATAATTTATAAAAAAAAAACCGCGATACAGTGAGAACGCGAACCAAGAAACGTGATACAGCGGGGGAACACTGTATATATATATATATATATATATATATATATATATATATATATATATATATATATATATATATATATATATATATATATATATATATATATGGATCGCGTTTCTTGGTTCGCGTTTTCACTGCACCACGTTTTTTTTTTTGCAAATTATTATTTTATTTTTTGGGTATATGCAAAAATATTAAAATATTAAAAAAATAAATATTCTCAGTATTTTAATTTTTTTTATGGAAAAAAAAACATATTTCTTTATCTAATTGATAAAAAAAAATTTATTTCCCAGTGTACGAATGATAAAACAGTAAAAAATAGTAAAAAACATAAATTTAGATATACGTACGTACAGTATAACTCACAGTATTGCATCATGCGAAATAGTGTCCGATAGCATACAATGTATTGGGGTCGCAGCTACGTGAGGTAGCATATATATTTATATTTCCAGTAGTTTCATGATTTTATTGATGAAAAAACGTATATCTTAGCTTAAGAATAATAAAACAGTAAAAAATAGTAAAAAACATATATACTAACAGTATTACAACATATAAAATACGATACCACTATCAGTGTTTCGGACAAAGGCTCGTTCAGTCTAACTCACGTGTGCGCCGTTCACGTTGTGCTTATTAAACGTTTTGCCTGTGACCGATAGCATACAATATATTGGGGTCGCAGCTACGTGAGCTAGCATATATATTTATTTTCCAGTAGTTTCACGGTTTTATAGATAAAGAAAACGTATTTCTTATCCTAAGAATAATAAAACAGTAAAAAATAGTAAAAAACATAAATACTAACAGTATTGCAACATGTAAAATGCGATACCGCTATCAGCGTTTCGGACAAAGGCTCGTTCAGTCTAACTCACGTGTGCGCCGTTCACGTTGTGCTTATTAATACGTTTTGCTTGTGATTTTTTTACTCGCATATTTTAACCTTTGCAATGCCTCCCAAGCATCCTTCATCTTCTAAGGCTTCTTGTAGTGAGCCTAAGCGGCAAAGCAAAATGTTAACCATAACAGATAAGGTAAGTTTACTTATCATGTACATATAAATTTACGTTGCATGCTGTTATTTATAAAGTAAAGGGTGGTTTTTTAACAGTGCAGGGAGGGTTTATACAGTAAACGTAAAAATAATTGTAAAGTACCTATGTACATGAGTATGTCATATAAATTTACGCTTGCATGCTGTTATTTATGAAGTAATGGGTGGTTTGTTAACAGTACAGGGAGGGTTTATACAGTTTATACGGTGTAAACGTAAAAATAAATTAAAATATCTATATACATAGAGGCTGATCCTACTCCGCGATTTTCCTGTCTCGCGCCGGGTCCCGGAACCGAATCCTCACAATAATGGAAGGAACACTGTATATATATATATATATATATATATATATATATATATATATATATATATATATATATATATATATATATATATATATATATATATATATATATATATATATATATATATATATATATATATATATATATATATACAGTGATCCCTCGTTTATCGCGAGGGTTAGGTTCCGAGACCCGCCGCGATAGTTGAATTTTCGTGAAGTAGGAACATCTTATATTTTTATTTTTTATTTTATTTTATTTTATTTTTTTTTTATTTTAAGATTATTGTGACACCAGGATGGACCAAAAAATTATAAAATAAAGCAGCAATTATCAGGCTGTAAAGAGAAACAGATGGAGAGTGTAATGACCTATCAGATGTGAAGGGATTATAAAAGATGTGTAATGAATCTCCAGCTCTCTGCTGGGTTTTAATATACCTCTGCATTACTCTCATGATGTCTATTCCAATACTTCTCCTTAGATCGTATTATTATTATTATTATTATTATTATTATTATTATTATTTTTATTATTATTATTATTATTATTATTTTTAACAATAATTTTCCTTTGATGACGATTGTGGAGATTATTATTATTATTATTATTATTATTATTATTATTATTATTATTATTATTATTATTATTATTATTATTGTAGTCGCCGTGGCTCAGTCGGTAGCGTCTCCGACTCTGAGGCGTCAGGTCGAGGGTTCGCGCCCCGTCACGGTCTGAGGTTAGCAAAGGCATGCACTCAGCGTAAGGATTACATCTGCCAAAACAAGTCCTTCGCAAGAAGGCAACCGTCCTAGCCCTTGGTTGATAAGGGAGTCCGTGACGTAAAACCGGAACATTATTATTATTATTATTATTATTATTATTATTATTATTATAATTATTATTATTATTAATATCATTATTATTACGAATTTGTAATTAAACCATTATTTTTTACATAAATAATGTAGTTTTGGTTGAATGAACTAGAGTTAATTAAAGATCTCTCTCTCTCTCTCTCTCTCTCTCTCTCTCTCTCCTCTCTCTCTCTCTCTCTCTCTCTCTCTGCCATTTAGGGAGGGGCACTGTACACAGTTATTAAAGTAAATAACCAACAGATGTACAAACAATGATGAGCCCTTAATAATAGTAATTATAATAATAATAATAATTATAATAATAATAATAATGATGATAATCTCCACAATCATCATCAAAGGAAAATTATTGTTGCCAATAATAATAATAATAATAATAATAATAATAATAATAATAATAATAATAATAATAAGATCTAAGGAGAAGTATTGGGATAGACATCATGAAAGTAATGCAGAGGTATATTAAAACCCAGCAGAGAGCTGGAGATTCATTACACTTCTTTTATAATCCCTTCACATATGACAGGTCATTACACTCTCCATCTCTGTTTCTCTTTACAGCCTGATAAAGGCTGTTGTATTTTATCATTTTTTGGCCCATCCTGGTGTCACAATAATAATAATAATAATAAAAAAAAAATGCAAAAAAAATCGCAATACAGTGAATTCGCGAGAGGTGAATCACGATAGAGCGAGGGATTACTGTATATATATATATATATATATATATATATATATATATATATATATATATATATATATATATATATATATATATATATATATATATATAATATATATATATATATATATATATATACAGTGTTGCCTCACTTATCGCTGTAGTTCAGTTCCGGGACCCGGCGTGAACCAGGAAATCCGCGAAGTAGGATCCGCCTATATGTACATAGATATTTTAATATATTTTTACGTTTAGACTGTATAAACCCTCCCTGCACTGTTAAAAAAACACCCTTTACATTATAAATAACAGCAAGCAACGTAAATTTTTTATGAAAGTGATAGATAAAATTACGGTGAATGAGGTGATAATGACGTGACATACATACTCATTTACAATTATTTTTTCATTTATATACTGTATAAACCCTCCCTGCACTGTTAAAAAAAACACCCTTAACATTATAGATAACAGCAAGCAACGTAAATTTTTATGAAAGTGATAGGAAAACTTACCATGAATGTGATGATGACGTGACATGCATACTCATTTACAATTATTTTTTTGTTTACGTACTGTATAAACCCTCCCTGCACTGTTAAAAAACGCCCTTTGCATTATAAATAACAGCAAGCAACGTAAATTATTATGAAAGTGATATATAAAATTACGGTGAATGAGGTGATAATGACGTGACATACATACTCATTTACAATTATTTTTTCGTTTACGTACTGTATAAACCCTCCCTGCACTGTTAAAAAAATACCCTTTGCATTATAAATAACAGCAAGCAACGTAAATTTTTATGAAAGTGATAGATAAAATTGCGGTGAATGAGGTGATAATGACGTGACATACATACTCATTTACAATTATTTTTTCGTTTACGTACTGTATGAACCCTCCCTGCATTGTTAAAAAAACACCCTTTACATTATAAATAACAGCAAGCAACGTAAATTTTTATGAAAATGATAGATAAAATTACGGTGAATGAGGTGATAATGACGTGACATACATACTCATTTACAATTATTTTTTCGTTTACGTACTGTATAAACCCTCCCTGCACTGCTAAAAAAACACCCTTTACATTATAAATAACAGCAAGCAACGTAAATTTTTATGAAAGTGATAGATAAAATTACGATGAATGAGGTGATAATGACGTGACATACATACCCATTTACAATTATTTTTTTCGTTTACGTACTGTATAAACCCTCCCTGCACTGTTAAAAAAACACCCTTTACATTATAAATAACAGCAAGCAGCGTAAATTTTTATGAAAGCGATAGATAAAATTATGATGAATGAGGTGATGATGACGTGACATATACTCATTTACAATTATTTTTTCGTTTACGTACTGTATAAACCCTCCCTGCATTGTTAAAAAAACACCCTTTACATTATAAATAACAGCAAGCAACGTAAATTTTTATGAAAGTGATAGATAAAATTGCGGTGAATGAGGTGATAATGACGTGACATACATACTCATTTACAATTATTTTTTCGTTTACGTACTGTATAAACCCTCCTTGCACTGTTAAAAAAACACCCTTTACATTATAAATAACAGCAAGCAGCGTAAATTTTTATGAAAGTGATAGATAAAATTACGGTGAATGAGGTGATAATGACGTGACATACATACTCATTTACAATTATTTTCTCGTTTACGTACTGTATAAACCTTCCCTGCATTGTTAAAAAAACACCCTTTACATTATAAATAACAGCAAGCAACGTAAATTTTTATGAAAGTGATAGATAAAATTACGGTGAATGAGGTGATAATGATGTGACATACATACTCATTTACAATTATTTTTTCGTTTACGTACTGTATAAACCCTCCTAGCACTGTTAAAAAAAACACCCTTTACATTATAAATAACAGCAAGCAACGTAAATTTTTATGAAAGTGATAGATAAAATTACGGTGAATGAGGTGATAATGACGTGACATACATACTCATTTACAATTATTTTTTCGTTTACGTACTGTATAAACCCTCCCTGCACTGTTAAAAAAACACCC
>JAXCGZ010013244.1:57500-87500 GCA_037179515.1 Halocaridina rubra | reverse complement strand
AACCCTCCCTGCACTGTTAAAAAAGACACCCTTAACATTATAGATAACAGCAAGCAACGTAAATTTTTATGAAAGTGATAGGAAAACTTACCATGAATGTGATGATGACGTGACATGCATACTCATTTACAATTATTTTTTTGTTTACGTACTGTATAAACCCTCCCTGCACTGTTAAAAAACGCCCTTTGCATTATAAATAACAGCAAGCAACGTAAATTATTATGAAAGTGATATATAAAATTACGGTGAATGAGGTGATAATGACGTGACATACATACTCATTTACAATTATTTTTTCGTTTACGTACTGTATAAACCCTCCCTGCACTGTTAAAAAAATACCCTTTGCATTATAAATAACAGCAAGCAACGTAAATTTTTATGAAAGTGATAGATAAAATTGCAGTGAATGAGGTGATAATGACGTGACATACATACTCATTTACAATTATTTTTTCGTTTACGTACTGTATGAACCCTCCCTGCATTGTTAAAAAAACACCCTTTACATTATAAATAACAGCAAGCAACGTAAATTTTTATGAAAATGATAGATAAAATTACGGTGAATGAGGTGATAATGACGTGACATACATACTCATTTACAATTATTTTTTCGTTTACGTACTGTATAAACCCTCCCTGCACTGCTAAAAAAACACCCTTTACATTATAAATAACAGCAAGCAACGTAAATTTTTATGAAAGTGATAGATAAAATTACGATGAATGAGGTGATAATGACGTGACATACATACCCATTTACAATTATTTTTTTCGTTTACGTACTGTATAAACCCTCCCTGCACTGTTAAAAAAACACCCTTTACATTATAAATAACAGCAAGCAGCGTAAATTTTTATGAAAGCGATAGATAAAATTACGATGAATGAGGTGATGATGACGTGACATATACTCATTTACAATTATTTTTTCGTTTACGTACTGTATAAACCCTCCCTGCATTGTTAAAAAAACACCCTTTACATTATAAATAACAGCAAGCAACGTAAATTTTTATGAAAGTGATAGATAAAATTGCGGTGAATGAGGTGATAATGACGTGACATACATACTCATTTACAATTATTTTTTCGTTTACGTACTGTATAAACCCTCCTTGCACTGTTAAAAAAACACCCTTTACATTATAAATAACAGCAAGCAGCGTAAATTTTTATGAAAGTGATAGATAAAATTACGGTGAATGAGGTGATAATGACGTGACATACATACTCATTTACAATTATTTTCTCGTTTACGTACTGTATAAACCTTCCCTGCATTGTTAAAAAAACACCCTTTACATTATAAATAACAGCAAGCAACGTAAATTTTTATGAAAGTGATAGATAAAATTACGGTGAATGAGGTGATAATGACGTGACATACATACTCATTTACAATTATTTTTTCGTTTACGTACTGTATAAACCCTCCTAGCACTGTTAAAAAAAACACCCTTTACATTATAAATAACAGCAAGCAACGTAAATTTTTATGAAAGTGATAGATAAAATTACGGTGAATGAGGTGATAATGACGTGACATACATACTCATTTACAATTATTTTTTCGTTTACGAACTGTATAAACCCTCCCTGCACTGTTAAAAAAACACCCTTTACATTATAAATAACAGCACGCAACGTAAGTTTCAATAAAAAAATTAAAATACTGAAAATTTTTTTTTTCAATATTTTAATATTGTTGCGTATACCCATGAAATAAAATAATAATTTATCCAAAAGAAAACCGCGATAGAGTGAGAACACGAACCAAGAAGCGCGAATAACCTGGGTAACACTGTATATATATATATATATATATATATATATATATATATATATATATATATATATATATATATATATATATATATATATATATATATATATATATATATATATTATATATATATATATATATATATATATATATATATATATATATATATATATATATATATATATATATATATATATATATATATATATATATATATATATATATATATATATATATATATATATATATATATATAATATATGTTATATATATATATATATATTTTATATATATATATATATATATATATATATATATATATATATATATATATATATATATATATATATATATATATATATATATATATATATATATATATATATATATATATATATATATATATATATATATATATATATATATATATATATATATATATATATATATATATATATATATATATATATATATATATATATATATATATATATATATATATATATATATATATATATATATATATATATATATATATATATATATTATATATATATATATATATATATATATATATATATATATATATATATATATATATATATATATATATATATATATATATATATATATATATATATATATATATATATATATATATATATATATATATATATATATATATATATATATATATATATATATATATATATATATATATATATATTATATTATATTATATTATATTATATTATATATATATATATATATATATATATATATATATATATATATATATATATATATATATATATATATATATATATATATATATATATATATATATATATATATATATATATATATATATATATATATATATATATATATATATATATATATATATATATATATATATGCAAGCTCCCATACTTAATCTTAGAATGCTTTCGTGGGTAGCAGTAACACCATTGCTTTGCTGGGTGAATTTTACTCATTTTTAGGAAATTAATAAAAAATGCTTGCACTCAACTTTTATTAAATTTAGTAATACATTAATGAAAAATTACTCTAATTCTGGCATGTAATATGAAAAAATTTATAAACGTGGAAAAATAAAATTAATATGAATTTCTAAAAAAGAATAAAAACAAAAATTCTTTGACACATCCAGCTTAATGGTAAAACTTAAAATCTATGGTCTCCATGGACACTGGGCTGGGTTGCCATTTCCTTTGGTTCCTGGAGAGTTAATTTTGCTTGGTAGGTTCCCTTACAGATCACCCTGGCCTGAAATGGGAGCAACGAAGAAAAGGTAAGTTAGAAGGCTTTCATGGGTTTTAGTAACACCATTGCTTTTGCCGGGAGGATTTTACCAATTTTTAGGAAATTAATAGAAAATAGTTGCATTCAACTTGTATTAAATTTGATAATACACTGATGAAAAATTAGCCTACTACTGCCTTGTAATATGAAAAAAGCAATAAATGTGGAAAAATAAAATTAATATGAATTTCTGAAAAAGGGATATACAAAAAACGAAAACCTTAAAATAAAATTTTTCTTTTTGAGTTACCAACCCCTTGTACATGATGAGAATATGTGTGTGTGTGTGTGTGTTACTTTACAATACTTACCTTTGTGTTCTGCACAGGCAGAGCAGAATGGATGGTAGTGTCGAGGGCAGACAGCTCTTTGACAATCATAGCATCTGTAGCGTGTCTTCCTGTCTGCTTGTCCCTCGCAGAAGTGGCACCTTGTTTAGCCTGTGGTGGTCTCTGCATCCACGACCGGCAGGAGCAGCAGCAGCAGGTGGTGGCAGGTTGAACATAGTTGAGATGAGCACCTTGAGACCACGGGAAAAATTTGGCGTATTCAATCTGCAGACTGCCTAAGGCTTGATCAGCTCCACAGCTAGTGTCTGCAAGTAATTCCTCCTAACCAGAGCTTTTTTCTTCAGTCTTGTCATGTTCTCAGTGAAGATGACAAATGACTTCACTGCTGCTACATTGAACATGCCATAAAATAGGCAAAGCGGCCACCTTTTAGTTTTGCAGAATGTTGAGTATGTGGCACACGTCTGATCAAATGTGTCCACCCTACCTTTGGTACTGTTGTAGAATTTAACTATCTCCGGCTTGCCTGACTCCTCCTCAATTTTCCCTTGACTGTGCATTGTAGACAGTAGCAAACAATCTTCTTTGAAGTCTTCTCGTCCGGCATATAGGAAACGAGTGCCTGTTCTTTCGTGTACAGGAATGCCGAAGTCCCTGGTTTCCTGGTTTCTTTCTCTTTCATGCAATTTGGTATTTCCTTCTTGATGGCCTCGATTGTGCCAACAGTTGTAATACCACAATTTTGTAAGAGGTCTAATGCCAAAGGGACGGACGTAAACCAATTGTCTGTTGTCACATTGCGATTGGTGTGGTGGAATGGCCTTGTCAGCTCATTCGTATAGTAATGGCCAAGGGATAACTTTATTTTGGTTTGGGTCTCCCCTCCCAA
The DNA here is from genome assembly GCA_037179515.1 of Halocaridina rubra. NCBI lineage: Eukaryota > Metazoa > Arthropoda > Malacostraca > Decapoda > Atyidae > Halocaridina > Halocaridina rubra. The sequence goes on along the minus strand of JAXCGZ010013244.1, from coordinate 83,203 downwards.
GGTAAGGGATAGCGTCAACCATGTACTTGCTCGTGTTGTCATTACAGAGAATCAGTTTCAGCCCATACTTTGCTGGTTTGTTAGATATATACATTCTGAAAGAACATCTCCCCCTAAACCCCAGCAGCTGTTCATCTACAGTCAGGTTTTCCCTGGCACATACATGTCTCTACATTGTTGAATCAATATGTCCCAGATTTTGTGGATAGGTGCCAGGCGGTCTGTTGCTTTTCTCTCCTCCCGAGTGTCGGGGTCATCAAACCGGAGAAAATTTAGGAGGAATTCAAACCTTTGCAGTGCTATGCCTGCACGGTACAGAGAACACCCTATTACTGTGTCCCACATTTCCCGAGTGGACAGGTGGTTACTTGCTGGCACCCAGTGAATATCATATTCCTAGCAGTGCCCTCAGCTCAGCAGGTGCAAGACGTGCATGTGTCCCAGTCTTCTTGGCATATTTTGCAGCCTCACTTCAATCTTTCTATTGGTTCAAACTAGTATCTCATTCAGCATGTTCTAAAAAAAAAAATAATAAAAAGCAGTCGCATGGGGTAGCAGTAGACTTTGCCTCACCTGTAGGACCTTTGGTGAATTTAGACATTATGTTCCTTGCTGGTGTCCTAGCTGACTTGGACACCTGTGGCCGAGTATACCTAGTAAACCCACTTTTGGTGGTGAAAGTGTTTCTCGTGAACTCGACTAGTGAGGAATCAGTGTCAACTGCAATCAGGTTATGTTTTCTTTTTTTTGCATGCGAGGGGCCTGGGATAGGCTCAGGTTCAGATGATGTCAGACGTGTCGGACGTTGCTTCTTTGGTGTTGAAGTAATAATCTTTTTTTGCCAGGTTCTTATGATATTTTCACCCTCATCTTCTGAATCAGTTTCATCAGGATTTGGCACATATTCTACATCCAAAACTGTCATACAACGCATCTGCTTCAAAATTGTCTTCACTCTCAGGTTCCCACCATCTACTCTTTCCTCAATGTCAGCCTCCTCGACTATATCATCCAGTAGTTTTAGTATACGACTGTCACTCAGGTTTTCTCTGGCCATTTTGCACAGTTTTGTTTTGTCGAGTCTTTCAAAACACACTTTTGATTAGTACTGTATCTCTGAGTCTCCTTGAAAACACTTTTTTTCACTTTGGTCTCTCTGAAAAACACTTTTTTCCACTTTAGTCTCATTGATATATCCTGAAATATTTATTTCCCTGCAAACAAAAAATGAGAATAAAAAATTGTTAGGCCTACATCAATGCTTTCCACTTTTTTCAATTTAATTTCTGTGAAAAACATTTTTTTTCACTTTAGTCTCTCTGAAAAACACTGTTTTCCACTTTAGTTTCTTTGATATTCCCAGAAAGTATTTATTGGCCAGCAAAAATATAAAATAAATGAAAATTAAAAAATGTTAGGCCTACACCAATGCTTTCCACTTTTTTTCGATTTAGTCTCTGTGAAAAACACTTTTTTTCACTTTAGTCTCTCTGAAAAACACTTTTTTTTCCACTTTAGTCTCTTTGATATTTCCTGAAATTATTTATTGGCCAGCAAAAATATAAAATAAATGAAAATTAAAAAATGTTAGGCCTACATCAATGCTTTCCACTTTTTTTCACTTTAGTCTCTGTGAAAAACTTTTTTTTTCACTTCAGTCTCTCTGAAAAACACTTTTTTCCACTTTAGTCTCTTTGATATTTCCTGAAATTATTTATTTCCCTGCAAAAAAAAAAAAAATGAAAATAAAAAATTTATAGGCCTACATCAGTGCTTTCGACTTTTTTTTTCACTTTAGTCTGTGAAAAAATATTTTTTTTCACTTTAGTCTCTGAAAAACACTTTTTTTTTTTTTTACTTTAGTCTCTTTGATATTTCCTGAAATTATGTATTTCCCTGCAAAAAGAAAAGAAAAGAAAATTAAAACATTTTACATCAATGCATATACATAAATGCTTTTGCCCCTGTAAAAAAAACTTTTCATAAAAGTTTCACAAATGCTTTTGCCGGGTAAAAAACACTTTGCATAAAAGTTTCATAAATGCTTTTGCTGGGTAAAAAACACTTCAGTCACAAATTTTGTACAGAGAGATGCGGGACAGATACACTGAACTACCTCCTCCTTCTTGGGGCTAGTGTGGGGTGAGGGTATATGGAAGGACAGCTGCGATGCAGTTATCATACCGAAGTAATTGTTTTACAAACTGATGTGTAAAATTCACCCACCGAAGGCATTCTAGGGTTAAGAAAAACCGAGTTGAATCTAAGGCAGTCAGACTCTTTAATGATCCTTCTCTAACTTCTAATCTGGATTGTCTCTCTCTTCACCGTAAGGTATCATCCCTTTCTCTTTTCTATCTCTACTACTTACATCGCTGCTCTGATGAGATGGCGAGTTGCATCCCTCCCCCACTGCTGAAGCCACGTAACACTTGCCAAGCGGCCTCGTCTCACAGATACTGTGTGGAAATATGTAGCTCGCGGATTGGTGCAGCGACTGCTTCTTCCCGTCTACCTCCAAACTCTGGAACTCTCTTCCTCCCTCCATCTTTCCAAATTTTTATTACCTATCTCCCTTCAAAAAGTGAATCTATCGTCATCTCAGAGCCTAATCCTCCATGTCTCTAGGTCCTCAGTACTTTGACGATTTTTCTAGTCTGTCCTTTTCCTTTTTGTATCATTACCTCATTTCTTCCTTGTCCATAAGCTTTTTCTTTTCCTTCGTCTTAATGTTTTCACGTGTCTGGGCCTTTATTGATGAGGACAGTTTTTTGCCTGTCATGGTGTCACACTCATTAAAAAACGTTGCAAACAATTCACAGAATGAACAAAGACTTACCATTATCTACCCTTGCATTAACATATGTATTACTATACTGTATAGTATTATTACATCATTATTACTGTATTAAAATTCATTCATACTGTACAATTCATGTTTACTGTAGTTTGTATTCCGCACTTGAAAAAAGCACATAGTTAAGCTGGAAAAAGTTCAAAAACATGCCACGAAACTGGTGCCAGAAATATTTAATATCAGTTGTGATGAGAGGCTGAGAAAATTAGACTTACCATCACTAGAAGATAGAAGAATGAGTGGGGATATGGTGACAGTTTTTAAATTCCTTCATGGTTATGACGGAGTGGATAGGGATCGATATTTTGATATGGCTAGCACTAGAACTAGAGGTCGTAGTTTGAAGCTTAGTAAGAAAACTTCATTGCTGGATGTAAGGAAGTACTTTTGTAGTGTAAGAGTAGTTGATAATTGGAATTGGCCAAGCGAGGAGGTAGTTAATGCTAACTCAGTCCATAGTTTTAAGGACAAGTATGATAAGTATCACCAAGTATGAAATGGAAGTTACAAGTTTGGGGCTCTTTCCCATTAGCACAGTTAGGTAATTACACACATGCTGGCAACAAGCGAACTTGGTACATATTTTCAAAAAGTGAAGGAGGGATAAGGCTCTAAACCATAGACCTGTTTCCTTGACCAGCATAGTTGGCTAAGTTATGGAGAACCTACAAGGAAACATATCTCTCTTCACTAGGAATCCTTCAACTTATTGTCAGTGAACATGGCTTTAGAGAAGGTAGATCAACAATAACAACTTATAAGAATTTTATGATGAGGTAAGCCGAATCTTACAGAAGAGAGGGCTGGGCAGATTGCATATTCCTAGAATTCCAGAAAGCATTTGACACTGTCCCACACGGGAGACTTATTAAGAACTTAAGAACATAAGAATAGAGGACACTGCAACATGCCTACTGGCACACACGAGGCAGCTCCATTTTGAATTATTAAGAAGCTGCAAGCAATAGCAAGAATAGGTTGAAAGGTCTTGGAATGGATAAAGACTTACTTAGAAAGAAGGGAACAGAGGGTTAGAGTAGGACACTCAGTGTCTGAATGGAGAAGAGTTGGTAGTAGAGTTCCACAGGGGCCAGTTTTAGGGCTACTTTTGTTCCTTGTATATGTAAATGACCTACCAGAGTCTGTAAATTCATTCACGAATATGATTGCAAATGATGCAAAGATTGTGAAAAAAGTAAGAAATGAGAACAATGGTAGAGAACTTCAGGAAGATCTAAATAGTCTGCGTGAGTGGACAGAAAAGTGGATAATAAATTCAATACTTCAAAATGTAAGGTAATGAGAATGGGAACAAGTGCAAGAAGGCCCAAGCTTGACTACTCAATGGCAGGAGTGGAACTTTGATAGACAGATAATGAGAAAGATCTAGGTGTAAATACACTGGAAGATTTGTCTCCAGAAATGCATATAAAGGTAATAGTAAGGGCAGCATATCCATTATTAGCAAATGTTAGGGTAGCTTTCAGGCACTTGGACAAGGAAATGTTCAGAAATATTTATGTACCCTATGTGAGGCCAAAGCTCGAATATGCAGCCCCCTTTTGGAATCCACACTTGATACAGCACGTAGTTAATCTGGAAAAAGTTCAAAGACGTGCCATGAAACTGGTGCCAAAAATACGCAATCTCAGTTATGATGAGAGGCTGAGGGATTAAACTTAATATTATTCGAAGCTAGAAGAGTGAGGGGGGATATGGTGATGGTTTTTAAATTCCTTCATGGTTATTATGGAGTGGATAGGGATCGATATTTTGATATGGCTGGCACCAGAACTAGAGGTCATAGCTTGAAGCTTTTTAAATATATTTCTTTGCAGGATGTCAGGAAGTACTTCGTTAGTGTAAGAGTAGTTAATAATTGGAATTTGCTAAGGGAGAAGGTAGTTAGTGCTAACTCAATCCATAGTTTTAAGGAACAGTATGATATGTATCACTAAGTACAAAATCGAACCGATCTGGAAATGGGAAGTTATGAGCTTGGGACTCTTTCCCATTAGCACAATTAGGAAATTACAATTAGGTAATTACACACATGCCGGAAACAAGTGAACGTAGTACCTATTTTCAAAAAGTGAAGGAGGGATAAGGCTTAAAACTATAGACCTGTGTCCTTGACCAGCATAGGCTGCAAAGTTATGGAGAAACTACTAAGGAAACATATCTCTATTCATTTGGAATTCTTCAACTTATTGTCAGTGAGACAACATGGCTTCAGAGAAGGTAGATCAGCAGTAATAGACTTATTAGAATTTTATGATGAGGTAAGCCGAATCGTACAGGAAATAGAGGGCTGGGCAGATTACATTTTCTTAGACTTCTAGAAAGCATTTGACACTGTCCCACACGGGAGACTTACTAAGAAGCTGTAAGCAATGGCAAAAATAGGTGGAAATGTCTTGGATTGGATAAGCACTTACTTAGAAAGAAGGGAACAGAGGGTTAGAGTAAGACATTCAGTGTCTGAATGGAGAAGAGTTAGTAGTGGAGTTCCACAGGGTTCAGTTTTAGGGGTAAGTATTCTGGCCGATTTGTCTTCAGAAATGCAAATAAAGGGCAGCATATGCTTTATTAGCAAACGTAATGGTACCCTTCATGCACATGGGCAAGGAAATGTTCAGAAATATTTATGAAACCTATATGAGGCCAAAGCTTGAATATGCAGCCCCCTTTTGGAATCCGTACTTGAAAAAGCACGTAGTTAATCTGGAAAAAGTTCAAAGACGTGCCATGAAACTGGTGCCAAAAATACGCAATCTCAGTTATGATGAGAGGCTGAGGGAATTAGACTTATCATCACTCGAAGCTAGAAGATGAGGGGGATATGGTGACGGTTTTTAAATTCTTTAATAGTTATGACAGAGTAGATAGGGATCGGTATTTTGATATGGCTGGCATTAGATTTAGAGATCATAGTTTGAAAAAGAGCAATTGATAATTGGAATTTGCTGAGCGAGGAGGTAGTTAATGCTAACTCAATCCATAGTTTTAAGAAGAAGTGTGATAAGTATCAGTAAATACAAAATGAAACTGAACAGGAGATGGGAAGTTGCGAGCTTGGGGAACTTTTTCGTAAGCACAATTAGGTAATAGCTCTCTCTCTCTCTCTCTCTCTCTCTCTCTCTCTCTCTCTCTCTCTCTCTCTCTCTCTCTCTCTTACCTGCTATGCGGACGACATATGCATCCACACGACCTCAACTCACGACCTTCAGCACATGCTCCATGATTTTTACGTGTCTGCTACCTCCTGTGGCCTTATTATCTCCCCAGAAAAAAGCAGGATTTTTACTTCACGCAACTGCAGAGCACTGCCCGCATTCGCCATGGGTGGTAATGTCATCCCTCACTGCACACAGTACACGTATTTAGGTGCACCAGTCCGGATCACCCCAGCTATACCTGCACGTCAACGAATTCATCCCTTTGTGAAGAGCCTTCTTGACCGTCTGGAGCCCCGCTTTGCACCTGTCAAGTGGCTTGCCAACAATGCTGCAGGAGTCTCCATCCCAGTGGCGAGGACCCTCTACATCCTACTACTTCGGTCAGTGGTTGACTATCTGTCTCCTGCCTTGTGTCAACTTCCTAGACCAGCTCTCGAGCCACTTGAAAAGTTCCAGAATCAAGTCATGAGATTTATCTTGGGATGTTCTCTCTCTACCCGTATTGTGAGTATGCAGTTGGAGCTCAACTTGCCCCCTCTTGTGGAGAGGATTTATGCCAATGTGTCCTATTTTACTGTTAAGTGTCTTCACTACCCCTTTCTTGCTCCGTACTTCTCTGCTGTCATGAGGACGTCCCTGGATCCAGACGCACCCAGGCCCCCACTTCGAGCAGGAGGTCATAACCTTATCAGGGTGGTGAGTGACATTCTCCGTGGCCTTGACATCGACCTGCCAGTGCAGGCGGCTGTCCCAGATTTACCACCCTGGCGTGTCCCCCTCCCCGCTGTCACATATACACCGTCCTCGAAGGATGTCTATCCCCCCTTGCAGAGACAGTTAGCTCTGGAGACTATCGCTGATGTGTCCACGTCTGTCCCTGCAGCACACCACGTCTATGTTGATGGTTCTGTGCATGCAGATGGGAGGGCGGCATGTGCTGTGTTTTCCCCCACCATGGAGCCGCCTGTGCCGGCTGATTCATGGATTGGCCGTAGACTACCCACCTTGTTGAGCTCCACCTACTGTGAAATGAATGCCATCTTGGATGCCGTGACTCTCCTTGTTCGACGACGAGTGAATGGGGTAATAATTTGTGACTCCCAATCGGCCCTACAAGCCCTATCCTCGCCAAGACCTATCTGTTGCCGTGCTGTGGGAGATATACTATGTCACCTCGCGGCCGCTCGGGATGCTTCTCTTGTTGTGTCGTTTGTATGGACTCCATCCCACATTGGGCTGACTGGCAACGACACAGCGGATTGTCTTGCCAAGGCGGCCTGTATGCTGGATGGGCATGCTGTGGACGCTGAGCCCTACGTAACATCAACTACTCAGCTGGGTTTGCCATGACGGTCCAGTGCAGGGACACGGAGAGGGCCAACAGTGTGTCCATACAGCACCATGATCACTCTCTTCACAGTCGCTACAAGTATCGCAGACGCGGGTTAATGGTGCGGAAAAACAATGTAATTAGTGCTCAGCTCAGAATGGGGTATCGGCCTTTATGGCAGGTCTCCCAGACTCTAGATATGCCACAGTACACCTCCTGTAAATTATGCGACCGTCCTAATGCTAACACTCTTGACCACTATTGTCTTCAGTGCCCCACAGTGAGAGATGTTTTACCACGAGGTCAGAACTTAATACAGATCTGCTCATTTTTACTTAATGATGACAACCTTGATGTTATTCTTGCTCGTTATCCTCACTTTGGTGGCCATTAATTATATTGAATTATACATATATTTTCTGTATGTTGCTGTATAATTCTGTTTGTGCATTCTGCATTTCTCTGAGCTTTACTTTTGCATATAATGTACTCTGTGCTGCTATACTGTGAGTTGTCTGTTAGTATGCAGCAATGTTTTATCAGTGTGTACACCTCCCTGTAAACTATGTTCAATTCTTGGTTTTGTATCCATTTGAAGCATTATTTGTATGAACTCATGTAATGTCTGACGCCTTGGCGCAATAACTTAATAAAATAAATAATAAAATAATCTCTCTCTCTCTCACACACAACTCAAACCATAGTTTTAAGGACAGGTATGATAAGTATCACTAAGTACAAAATGGAACCGATCAGGAGACGGGAAGATACGAACTTTGGGCTCTTTCCAAGCACAATTAGGTAATTACAATTAGGTAATCTCACACACACACACACACACACACACACACACACACACACACACACACACACACACACACACACACACACACACACACACAGGGGAAAAGAGTGAACTAGAAACCAGAATTTCTAAACAAGAAGATAACTAACAGCTGAATGACAACCTAAATGATTTAAATGTGAGTTCACTGCTCTCTTCTGAGAGAGACGAGATTGCAGCTTGGAATGTCCAGATTAAGGAAAACATCGAACAGTTTAGAAAAGAGTTTTGGCAGCTGAATACAGAACATGATACCATGAAAACTTCTTTGCTGATGCACTAAAGGGGAATGTGGTAGTAAAAGAGGCTGTGAAGGAGGTGGCACTGGAAAACATACAAACAGTTGACTATAAATAAACAGTAATAAAAAAATGAAAGACATTGTGATGGAAAGGGCAAATCCACTGATTAAACAGGCACTTGATAAAGAGAAGACAGTAGTCATTTCAGGCATAAGCGAATCCCAGGAGCCAACATGGTAGGGGAGACTTGAAGAAAATAAAGCTAGGGTTGTAGACCTGATAAGAAAACTTGGAGTAGTTTGTGGTCATAAGGATATTGTAAACATTCACCAACTAGGTAAACATTCTAGGGAGGGAAAGCAGAGACCAACAAAGGTAACCTTTGAGAGAGGGGACACCTGTAGATAAATATTGATGAGGAAAAATTCTAAAAGACCTTCAAGAATTCAAAGAAGTATTCATTAGACGATACAGAACACAGGAATAGATGGAAAGGACAAAAAACTTGTTGCAAGAGGCTAGAAGGTTAAATGAGGAAAGAAACGAAGAAGAGAAGAAAAATTTTCATTTCAGAGTTTTTCCAGACAAAGGGGGAATAAAGAAGATAATGACAGAAGATCAGGGGATGGGGCCTCATTAAGATTGTTATACACAATTGTTGATGGATTAGCTGGTAAGGTAGTAGAATTAAAAGATGGGATTCACAACAGTAAGGCATATATAGTAGCAGTTATGGAGACTAATTTGAGTGAGGACATAAACAGTGTCACAGGTTTTCCTAAGGGCTTCAGAATATTAAGGGTTGAAAGATCCGAGAGGACTGGTGGAGGGATAGCACTTCTCATAAGTGAAAGTATTCGGGTTGAAGAAATAAACTTGGCTATAGAAAGGGAGTTCAAGGAATTTCTTGTTGCTCACATAAATACTGGGTCAGAGAGCATTATAATAATTGTTGTATATAACCCACTAAGGAACCAACATAGGCTAGAAGTTTATGAAGAAAGTCATATAGGTACTAATGAAGTCATAAACTAAGTTGTTAACATGGCATGGGAGAGACAATGTAGGATTTTGATTATGGGAGATTTTAATCATAAAGAGATAGATTGGATAAATCTTGACCCACATAGCGGTGAGGACTCATTCGGGGCAAGATTTCTAGATTGCGTACAAGGGAATTTCTACACCAACATGTATTGGATCCAACGAGGGCCAGGGGTGGGGATGAGCCATCATGACTTGATCTAGTATTCACAGATAGCGTGTTGGATATTGAAAAAATCTAGTATGGACCACCAATGGAATGTGTGACCACTGTGTGTTGTTGATGGAGTATATCATTGAAGATGTTCTGCCTTGGAGTAGAGGCACTGAGGAGATGAGGAGGAACTATCTGAAAGGAGATTACCTCAAAATGAATGAGCTTTTTGCAGTTATTGACTGGAGGACCTTATTTTACAACATATCTGTACAAGAAATGTACAGAATTTTTTGTGAGAAATATGGGAAGGTAGTAGATTGCTGCATACCTGTCACCAAAGTAGATGTAATTCATGCCAGAGAGAAATGGTTTGATAGTGAGTGTCAAAGAGCTAAGAAGTGGAGAGACAAATGTTGGAAAAGGTATGGGAGAAGAAAAACATAAATGCCTGGCAAGCCTACAAAAGAGCAAGAAATGATTACCTAAGTAAAAGAAGAGAGGCAGAGAGAGACTATGAAATGAACATCACCAGGAAGGCTAATGAAAATCCCAAGCTTTTCCACAGCTTTCTCAGAGGAAAACTGAAGGTAAAAGAACAGGTTTTAAGGCTTAAGAGAGCAGATGGAAGCATCACTAAGATGGATGAAGAGATCTGCAAAGAATTGAACAAGGAGTTTCTGTCAGTATTTACAGTAGAAAATACCCCACCCCCTCAGATTGCAGAGATCGAAGCTCATGGGTCAGTATTAGAGAGCATCATCCTTTCAGCCACAGAGGCATGCAAAGTGCTGATGGAGTTATATGTCCTTAAAGCTACAGGTCCTGATGATATAACCCCTCATGTACTTAAAAAAATGCACAAACTCAATATTAGTTGCACTAAGTATTATATATAAAAAGTCATTAGAGTCAGGGAGGATTCCAAGATGCTGGAAACAAGCGAACATGATGCCTATCTTCAAAAGGGAAGGAGGGATACGGCTCTAAACTATAGACCAGTTTCCTTGACCAGCATAGGTTGCAAAGTTATGGAGAAACTACTAAGGAAACATATCTCTCTTTACTTGGAATTCTTCAATTTTTTTGTCAATGAGACAACATGTCTTCAGAGAAGGTAGATCAACAGTAACAAACTTATTAAAATTTTATGATGAGGTAAGCCAAATCTTATAGGAAAGAGAGGGCTGGGCAGATTGTATATTCCTAGACATCCAGAAATCATTTGAAATTGTCCCACACGGGAGACTTATTAAGAAACTGCAAGTAATGGCAAGAATAGGTGGAAATGTATTGGAGTGGATAAAAACTTACTTAGAAGGAAGGGAACAGAGGGTTAGAGTAAGACACTCAGTGTCTGAATGGAGAAGAGTTAGTAATGGAGTTCCACAGGGTTCAGTTTTAGGGCCTCTTTTGTTCCTTGTATATGTAAATGACCTACCAGAGTCTGTAAATTCATTCATGAATAGGTTTGCAGATGATGCAAAGATTATGAAGAAAGTAAGAAATGAGAACAGTGGTAGAGAACTTCAGGAAGATCAAAATAGTCTCCATGAGTGGTCAGAAAAGTGGCTAATAAAATTCAATACTTCAAAATGTAAGGTAATGAGAATGTGTACAAGTGCAAGAAGGCCCAAGCTTGACTGCTTGTTGGCAGGAGTACAACTTCAAGAGACAGAGAATGAGAGAGATCTAGGAGTAAACATACTGGCCGATTTGTCTCCAGAAACACATATAAATGGCATAGTAAAGGCTGCATATGCTTTCTTAGCAAATGTAAGGGTAGTCTTCAGGCACATGAACAAGGAAATGTTCAGAAATATTTATGTAACCTTTGTGAGACCAAAGCTTGAATATTCAGCCCCCTTTTGGAATCCGCACTTGAAAAAGCATGTAGCTAAGCTTGAAAGAGTTCAAAGACATGCCATGAAACTGGTTCCAGATTTACACTTTCTCGGTTATGATGAGAGGCTGAGGAAATTAGACTTACCATTACTCGAAGCTAGAAGATTGAGGGTGATTTGGTGACAGTCTTTAAATTCCATCATGGTTATGATTGAGGGGAGAGGGATCGATATTTTTATGTCTGGCTCTAGAGCTAGAGGTCCTAGTTTGAAACTTCGTAAGAAAACTTCTTTGCAGGATATAAGAAAGTACTTTTTTAGTGTAAGAGTAGTTGATAACTGGAATTCGCTAAGCGAAGAGGCAGATAATGCTAACTCAATCCATAGTTTTAAGTACAGGTACGATAAGTATCACTAAGTACAAAATGGAACCGATCAGGAGACGGGAAGATACGAGCTTTGGGCTCTTTCCCGTAAGCAGAATTAGGTAATCACACATACACACACGAGCTTTGGGCTCTTTCCCATAAAGTACAATTAGGTAATTACACTCACACACACACACACACACACACACACACACACACACACACACACACACACACACACACACACACACACACACACACACACACACACACACAGGGGAAACATGTAGGGATATATTGTTGAGAAAAAAGTCTGAAAGACCTTCAAGAATTCAAAGAAGTATTCATTACACGATACAGAACACAGAAAGAGATGGGAAAGATAAAAAACTTGTTTCCAGAGGCAAGAAGGTTAAATGAGGAAAGAAATGAAGAAGAGAAGAAAAATGTTCATTTTAGAGTTCTTCCAGACAAAGGGGAGATAAAGAAGATAATGACAGAAGATCAGGGGATGGGGCCTCATTAAGATTGTTATACACAAATGCTGATGGATTAGCTGGTAAGGCTGTCGAATTAAAAGATAGGATTCACAACAGTAAGGCAGACATAGTAGCAGTTACGGAGACTAAGTTGAGTGAGGACATAAACAGTGTCACAGTTTTCCTAAGAGCTTCAGAATATTAAGGGTTGAAAGATCCGAGAGGACTGGTGGAGGGATAGCACTGCTCATAAGTGAAAGGATTCAAGTTGAAGAAGTAAACTTGGCTATAGAAAGTGAGTTCAAGGAATTTCTTGTTGCTCGCATAAATACTGGGTCAGAGAGCATTATAGTAACTGTTGTATATAACCCACCAGGAAGGCTAAAGAACATCCCAAGCTATTCTACAGCTTTATCAGAGGAAAACTGAAGGTAAAAGAACAGGTTTTAAGGCTAAAGTGAGCGGATGGAAGCATCACTGAGACGGATGAAGATATTTGCAAAGAATTGAACAAGGAGTTTCAGTCAGTATTTACAGTAGAAAATACCCCACCCCCTCAGATTGCAGAGATAGAAGCTCAAGGGCAGGTATTAGAGAACATGAACCTTACAGCCACATAGGTATGCAAAACGCTGATGGAGTTAGATGTTCATGAAGCTACAGGTCCTGATGACATATCCCCTCATGTGCTTAAAATATGAGCAAACTCAGTATCAGTGGCACTAAGTATCATATTTAAAAAGTCACTGGAGTCAGGGGAGATTCCAAGATGCTGGAAACAAGCAAATGTGATACCTATCTTCAAAAAGGGAAGGAGGGATACGGCTCTGAACTATAGACCAGTTTCCTTGACCAGCATAGTTTGCAAAGTTATGGAAAAACTAATAAGGAAACATATCTCTCTTCACTTGGAATCCTTCAACTTCTTGTCAGTGAGACAACATGGCTTCAGAGAAGGTAGATCAACAGTAACAAATTTATTAGAATTTTATGATAAGGTAAGCCAAATCTTACAGGAAAGAGAGGGCTGGGCAGATTGCATATTCCTAGACTTCCAGAAAGCGTTTGACACTCTTCCACATGGGAGACTCATTAGGAAGCTGCAAGCAATGGCTAGAATAGGTGGAAATGTTCTGAAATGGATAAAAACTTACTTAGAAGGAAGGGAACAGAGGGTTAGAGTAAGACACTCAGTGTCTGAATGGAGAAGAGTTAGTAGTGGAGTTCCACAGGGTTCAGTTTTAGGGCCACTTTTGTTCCTTGTATATGTAAATGACCTACCAGAGTCTGTAAATTCATTCATGAATATGTTTGCAGTTGATGCAAAGATTGTGAAGAAAGTAAAAAACGAGAACAATGGTAGAGAACTTCAGGAAGATCTAAATAGTCTCCATGAGTAGTCAGAAAAGTGGCTAATGAAATTCAATACTTCAAAATGTAAGGTAATGAGAATGGATACAAGTGCAAGAAGGCCCAAGCTTGACTACTTGTTGGCTGGAGTACAACTTCAAGAGACAGAAAATGAGAGAGATCTAGGAGTAAACATACTGGCAGATTTGTCTCCAGAAATACATATAAATGGCATAGTAAGGGCTGCATATGCATTCTTTTCAAATGTAAGGGTAGCCTTCAGGCACATGGACAAGGAAATGTTCAGAAATATTTATGTAACCTATGTGAGGCCAAAATTCGAATATGCAGCCCCCTTTTGGAATCCGCGCTTGAAAAAGCACATAGCTAAGCTTGAAAAAGTTCAGAGACATGCCACGAAACTGGTGCCAGAAATACGTAATCTCAGTTATGATAAGAGGCTGAGGGAATGAGACTTACCATCACTCGAAGCTAGAAGATTGAGGGGGGATATGGTGACAGTCTTTAAATTCCTTCATGGTTATGATAGAGTGGATAGGGATCGATATTTTCATATGGCAGGCTCTAGAACTAGAGGTCATAGTTTGAAGCTTCGTAAGAAAACTTCTTTGCAGGATGTAAGGAAATACTTTTTCAGTGTGAGAGTAGTTGATAATTGGAATTGGCTAAGCGAGGAGGTAGTTAATGCTATCTCAATCAATAGTTTTAAGGACAGGTATGATAAGTATCACTAAGTATAAAATGGAACCGATGAGGAGACGGGAAGATACGAGCTTTGGGCTCTTTCCCGTAAACATAATTAGGTAATCACAAAGAGGCTGAGGGAATTAGACTTACCATCACTCGAAGCTGGAAGAGTGCGGGGGGATCTGGTGACAGTCCTTACATTCCTTCATGGTTATGATAGAGTGGATCGGGATCGATCTTTTGATCTGGATGGTTCTAGCACTAGAGGTCATAGTTTGCAGCTTCGTAAGAAACCTTCTTGCAGGATGTAAGGAAATACTTTTTCAGTGTAAGAGTAGTTGATAATTGGAATTCGCTAAGCGAGGAGGTAGTTAATGCTATCTCAATCCATAGTTTTAAGGACAGGTACGATAAGTATCACTAAGTCTAAAATGGAACCGATCAGGAGACGGGAAGACATGAGCTTTGGGCTCTTTCCCGTAAACACAATTAGGTAATCACACACAGTAAGAGAGTAAGAAGCGAGAACAATGGTAGAGAACTTCAGGAATATCTAAATAGTCTGCATGAGTGGTCAGAAAAGTGGCTAATGAAATTCAATACTTCAAAATGTGAGGTAATGAGAATGGGTACAAGTGCAAGAAGGCCCAAGCTTGACTACTCGGTGGCTGGAGTACAACTTCAAGAGACAGAATATGAGAGAGATCTAGGAGTAAACATACTGACAGATTTGTCTCCAGAAATACATATAAATGGCATAGTAAGGGCAGCATATGCATTCTTATCAAATGTAAGGGTAGCCTTCAGGCATATGGACTAGGAAATTGTTCAGAGATATTTATGTAGCCTATGTGAGGCCAAAACTCGAATATGCAGCCCCCTTTTGGAATCCGCACTTGAAAAAGCACATAGCTAAGCTTGAAAAAGTTCAAAGACATGCCACGAAACTGGTGACAGAAATACGCAATCTCAGTTATAATGAGAAGCTGAGGAAATTAGACTTACCATCACTCGAAGCTAGAAGATTGAGGGGGGATATGGTGACAGTCTTTAAATTCCTTCATGGTTATGATAGAATGGATAGGGATCGATATTTTGATATGGCTGGCTCTAGAACTAGAGGTCATGGTTTGAAGCTTCGTAAGAAATCTTCTTTGCAGGATGTAAGGAAATACTTTTTCAGTGTAAGAATAGTTGATAATTGGAATTGGCTAAGCGAGGAGGTAGATAATGCTATCTCAATCCATAGTTTTAAGGACAGGTATGATAAGTATCACTAAGTATAAAATGGAACCGATGAGGAGACGGGAAGATACGAGCTTTGGGCTCTTTCTCGTAAACACAATTAGGTAATCACACACACACACACACACACACACACACACACACACACACACACACACACACACACACACGCACACACACACTATATATATATATATATATATATATATATATATATATATATATATATATATATATATATATATATATATATATATATATATATATAAAAGGAAGAGACCCATTAAAGAAATCAGCATAATAATTATTTCAAGTAAAGTGCTTATTAATTTCGTGACCTTATCTGGTCACCTTCACAAAGTACTATGAGAAGTTGACCAGATAAGGTCATCAAATTATAAGTACTTCTGATATATTTTACGTTGTTTTCTATATTGGGCCTTCTCCTACCATATTAGACTGATTGGTACTAATTTCGTGTTATATATATATATATATATATATATATATATATATATATATATATATATATATATATATATATATATATATATATATATATATATATATATATATATATATATATATATATATATATATATATATATATATTAATATATATATATATATATATATATATATATATATATATATATATATATATATATATATATATATATATATATATATATATATATATATATATATATATATATATATATATATATACAATTGCACATACACCCAGAGACATTGGAAGTGGGGTATATAATTGTTTCTTTCAATGCATATTCACTACTAGTGCGCACATGCTTATTTAATGGTAGTTTCAATGGATACCGAGAATGACCTACGGAATTTGCATCAGCAAACATCAGAAATATCCAGTTTTTTCTTCATTTGGGAAGGAATACTTGGTCATGGGCAGATATATCTAGACACCTCCCGTGACTAGATGTCACTGAAGACTGATATTCATAAATGAGCTGCCATCGTATTTGTAGTTTAGAAGCATGTTCTGCGTTTACCAGAAAGCTGCTGCTATATCCCCTTTGTCGAAGTATATATGTTTCGAAAGGAACAAAATACACAGAGCTAGTCTCTCTCTCTCTCTCTCTCTCTCTCTCTCTCTCTCTCCTCTCTCTCTCTCTCTCTCTCTCTCTCTCTCTCTCTCTCTCTCTCTCTCTCTCTCTCTTTTACCACTATTGTCTTCAGTGCCCCACAGTGAGAGATGTTTTACCACGAGGTCAGAACTTAATACAAATCTGTTCGTTTTTACTTAATGATGACAACCTTGATGTTATTCTTGCTCGGTATCCTCACTTTGGTGGCCATTAATTATATTGAATTATACATATATTTTCTGTATGTTGCTGTATAATTCTGTTTGTGTGTTCTGTGTTTCTCTGAGCTTTACTTTTGTATATAATGTACTCTGTGCTGCCTTACTGTGAGTTGTGTGTTAGTATGCAGCAATGTTTTATCAATGTGTACACCTCCCTGTAAACTATGTTCTATTCTTGGTTGTGTATCCATTTGAAGCATTATTTGTATGAATTCATGTAATGTCTGATGCCTTGGCGCAATAAATTAATAAAATAAAATAAATAATCTCTCTCTCTGAAAGTCGTAATTCCTTCGTCTATTAGAAATTCCAGACATAATTATTGTTTCGTATTTGTAGTTATTTTAACCTGTAAACGTGGAAATCTCTAAGTAGCTTATTAGGTCGTCGAAAGTTAATGTTAATCTTGCAGTATTAGAACTTAAAGAGCTAGCGAATGTAGAATCGTCATATTTAATACGGCCTTCTCTTGAAAATGAAAAACCCAACTCTAAAGTCCAATACACGTGAATTATGTGTGTGGAAAATGAGCTCTCGTTTAACATCTCAAAAACTCGACTTCTCGAATTATTATTATACGGTGGTACTCATTGTGACTACAAAAATAGCACTCAGGCCTTTTTATTTAATGCGAAGTTGACTCTGCTTGTGTAGCTTAAGAACTCTTCATATTTCCAATGGGAATGGAATGACCAAGAAAAAAGAAAGAAAGAAAGAAAGAAAAGATGAAGGTGACTACCCAAGTGATACCAGTCAGACGGCATTCCTTTGAGGAGCGAATTTATTTCCGTATTTAGTTATTATTATTAAATCCAGACCTGGTGTTTGTTTTGGAATTTTTTAAATACTGATGCAAATAGCCCCAGCAGTACTTGTAGTCAAACAATAGACTGGTACAGGGATGAATGCTATAATTTGCTATTTTCACTCTGCTCTTAATACTCGTTTGATTGCTCATGCATCACTATTATGCTATATTGTACGACTATTTCTACTACTGCCACGTCCAATATTACTTTTTACTTTGAGACAAAATGCACCACCTCTCATTCGCCCACTTGTTCCGGTTTTACGTCACGGATTCCCTTTTCAACCAAGGGCTAGGTCTTCAGTTTAATTATTTATTTATTTACTTATTTATATTCAACTTTATATCTTAACTCTGTATTCAAGAACTGCATCCTCAAATTCTTAATACTTTATATCGTCTGCCCACTTGTAAGACCTCGTTCCTCGGAGGCAAAGTAGTAGACGTTGTAATATAGAGATTCAGTATCGGCTTGATGTCTTTAATGAGTGGCCTCCCATTTGGGGTGGGGGGTGGGTTTCAAAGAGACTGTGGTTTCCAGTATATTTGATCATTTACTGTTGTTATCCGCTTGTAGGCTTCCTAGAGCTCTCTCCGTTCTGCTTTATTGTCTGCCACTTGTCTGAGATCCTCTTGTCTTTTTACGATATAGAATCCCATTATTTGTTTTCCATTTGTCATTTTTTATACATTTTCAGAGAAGTCTCTCATCATGCTGTAACAGTTTGCAATGATTGTTTTCATCACGATCGCGATCTCTTTGATGATAGTCCTTATGGCTTGAGTAATTCTTTCTTTGATAACGCAGATCCTTTGCCCTCACATTTTGGAGGTTGAATAAACAAATCTACACCGGGACTCTCACTGCGCGGCAATTTTCAGATCAATGGCCCAAGAGCCAATATGACGTGCAATGGTTGACGTGCTATCTCTATGTTATACAATATCTTGAATAGATTTACAATTTTGTCCTGTCTCATATTATGGTGTCGATCACCTTTGTCCCCACCAGTTTATGTTTTATTTGCATTTCCATTTTCCAACTGCATTAAAGTGTTTAATTTCCTTATTTTTTGTTATTGTTGTTGGTTCCCTATCTGTTGATCCTGAATAAACCTCCCAATGCAGTGTCGGTGAAGAAATTCCCTTCGATTCCACCATCCCTTCTTATGCTTCTTCCCGTCTTTATCCTTTTTTCCTGTTTCCCTTTAAGCATCAGCCTCTCCTTCCCCCAACGTGCATTCATTCTCCTGCTTCACCCGTATTCGCCGTATAGGTTAATATCTGAGAAGGCGGTTTGAATTCTTTGACTCGACATTGTGTGGTGCGGGTTCCTCTTGTCTTCTTGAAGTTTAATTTGGGCTTGAGGTACAATTTTATCATCCCAGTCTTTTATTTGCACCTGTAAATCTTTTACACCTACGTACAGTCAGCGCCAAAATATAAGGTGCAGGAGCGTCAGTACGCTGCATAACCCCTTTAGCCGAATTACAGAACATTAGCGTTTTCTGTAGGGTGTAATGTCTTCTTGGCCACCAGTTTGTTAATTGCTTTTACATATTTGTTTTCCACGCTAAACACATTACTTTTTTTTTTTCATTGTATGTGTAATGTATCTGAATTCGTCCTTCTGTTACGGTGCTGTTTCTCCGCCTACAACAACAACAATAACAAAAACAACGAATATTCTTTGATGTTCGTTATACATCTCTTATTTTCCTTTTCATCGTGCTAAAGCCCGATGAGGGCTATTTTCTTTGCCTGTCCTGGTGTCTCACATAAAAAATACAGCATTCAAATATTAAGAGAGGTAGAGAGTGCACTTCTACGACTCCTACAACTACTACTACTACCACCACCACCACTACTGCTGCTGTTGCTGTTGCTGCTGCTGCTGCTAATAATAATAATAATAATAATAATAATAATAATAATAATAATGATAATAGTAATAATAATAATAATGATAATAATAATAATAATAATAATAATAATAATAATAATAATAATAATAACAATAATAATAATAACAATAATAGTTCTTTCATGTAATAATAATAATATTATATACCTAAACGTATTAGGACCTGAACCGGATATTGGCTTCATATATATTTAGGGGATCTCACAGAATCTCCCCTCCATTGGTTAGCAGGTAAAGGGGGGGGGGGAGAGGGGGCGTTATTGGCGTGTGTAGGTGAGGCGGTTAAACGATTAGATAAGAGATCTTCAATTAAGGGAAATTAGGGTGAGGGGTCCTGAAGTAATTTCCAATAATATGAAGAGATTTCGATTGTCTAATGATAGATTGATGTGGGGGAGGGAGAGTAATAAGATTATATCGAAAACTGCTCTTGCGTACTCTAATTGGCTGCTAGTTTGAGATAACTACCCATGTTTGCTAGATGTAGTAGTTATGGTATATATATATATATATATATATATATATATATATATATATATATATATATATATATATATATATATATATATATATATATATATATATATATATATATATATATATATATATTATATATATATATACATATATGTGTGTGTAAAATATCTGTTGAGGGTGCTTACTTGATTAGACTCTTCCTTATAAACAAGAGAGAGAGAGAGAGAGAGAGAGAGAGAGAGAGAGAGAGAGAGAGAGAGAGAGAGAGAGAGAGAGAGAGAGGAGAGATTGAAACACTCGGTAGTAGTCCTAAACCTACGTTCACATTTTCATAAAATTATTATTGTTTATTTCAAAGATAATATATATATATATATATATATATATATATATATATATATATATATATATATATATATATATATATATATATATATATATATATATATATATATATATATATATATATATATATTTCTTGTTTTGTGTTTTAAGTGTACTAAAATTCTCACTTACCCTCTTACAGACACTGCGATAACATTTGATTTTATCTTTTTGTGTTTAATAATAGGGGAATACGGTTGCTGAGTGGTTAGAATACTCGACTTGGGAATGTAGATGCCCTTATTCGAGCCCACGTGGGTGGGTGGGGGGGGGGTTAGGAAGAATATCTCTAGCCTTAACTTCTCAGCTGCAGTCTGCCTGTGTCTACCCCCATAATGGGAGCTAATAGTGACACATAAAGGGGGGTTTACACGGTCAAACGGTTCGTCGAACGCGGTTCGACAGACAAGTGTTTGAAGTGATGTTCGAACGTGTGAACGGGGTATTTGGTTGTCGAACACGTTTGTCGAACGTGTTCGACAACCAAATACCCCGTTCACACGTTCAAACATCACTTCAAACACTTGTCTGTCGAACCGCGTTCGACTAAACGTTTGACCGTGTAAACCGCCCTTAACACGAACATTATTGTATTCATTTAATAATTTTACATAGAAGGATTATTGTATTCATTTAATAATATTACATAAAGCAAGAATTATTGTATTTATTTATTGATTTTACTTGCAAGGTGATTAGTTTTTTAAACTAATTTTCTTAGTCTCAGTTGCAAAATAATATTTGTGTTAAGCTATCGATACAATTGTTTTTTTTCTTTTGTTTCTAATTATAATTCTCATCTGCAATATAATTTGTGTTATCTTGTTTAGATCAGGTAAAGATTAATGACCCCAGTACATGAATTAAACCCTTAATTTGTTTGATTAGGTTAGTTATGTTAGCTTAATATAGACTAGGCTAGGCATTATCCTAACCAAACACAACTTAACCTAACCTATCCTAATAATTTATGGGGTTATTAATGTACTGGGAGTCTCTCATCTTTACCTAATTCTATTGCTCGTCGATACAGTGATTATGTCATGTGATTTTGCCTTTGGTACGATATTTATTCATCTTAGCAGTAAGAAAACGTGTGATAATATGTTTGTCAGTTGGTCTTTCATTCCGTCACCCTTCTCTATTGGATTTTTCTTCCGCTTTTTTTTCTTTTTAATTTGGGGGGAGGGTAATTCTTCATCCACGAAGTCTGAACTAGCATTTTATGCAAACTTAATTATCTCAATTCCTCTGTTTTAAAAGTAAACAATAAATGTAAAAAAATGAAAGCCAAAGAGATGGAACTTTGGGGGTCACATTGGAGAACCATTATAAATATTTATTTTTTGTATTTTTTTTTCATTATTGCATACATTGATTCTGTGCTGAGCACACGCGATTTACAACAGACTATAATCAACAAACTCCTTTATTTATGACTTGGCAGTGTTACCCAATGACGCATAATAGGAGTTCAAGTGTGGTTCGGTAGTAACCAGTGGTGCCAATCAGTTAGCCTAGAAATACCAGATTTTTAACCCGTCTATCTTATAATTTACAATTCCAAGTGCGTATATCGAGGTCTTGAAAGCTCCAATTTACAACACCCGTTGTAGTGTGTTAAGGGCGGTTTACATGGTCAAACGGTTCGTCGAACGCGGTTCGACAGACAAGTGTTTGAAGTGATGTGTGAACGGGGTATTTGGTTGTCGAACACATTCGACAAACGTGTTCGATAAACAAAACCCCGTTCACACGTTCGAACATCACTTCAAACGCTTGTCTGTCGAACGGCGTTCGACGAACCGTTGGACCGTGTAAACCCCCCTTTAGAGCTGCGTACGTTGCTTGAACGGCAGTGTTTTTGCAGACTTAATAAGCTAAATACAGTATACCCTTTAGGCCGCTTTCACACCAATATGGCACGTCGCACGTGGCATGCCACGTGGTACGCCAGTTGAAAACGAACATCCGGAAATATATGAAACCTTTCCGGATGTTCGTTTTCAATTGGCACACACACACACACATGGCCCCATTCCCCCTTGTAAGGGCGTGGCCGAGCCAATATATATATATATATATATATATATATATATATATATATATATATATATATATATATATATATATATATATATATATATATATATACATATATATATATATATACATATATATATATATATATATATATATATATATATATATATATATATATATATATATATATATATATATATATATATATATATATATATATATATATATTAGGAATCTATATAGCATCTAACTTGTCTTGGAAGAATCACATAATCCAAATTTTTTAATCATCATCCAATAAATTGGGGGTTTTGTTTCGTTTCCGTCATTACTTTTCCTCTTTACAGCTACTTAACATTTATAAAGGTCTTATTCGTCCCTGCTTAGAATACTGCTCACACATCTGGGGTGCTTCTTCTTATACTTATCTCCTTGATAGAGTTGAATCTAAGGCAGTCAGACTCATTAATGATCATTCTCTTACTTCTAATCTTGATTCTCTTTCTCTTCGTCGCAAGGTATCTTCCCTCTCTCTTTTCTATCACTACTACTTCCATCGATGCTCTGATGAGTTGGCGAGTTGCATCCCTCCCCCACTGCCAAGGCCGCATAACACTCGTCAAGTGGCCTCATCTCACTGGTACTGTGATTTGTAGCTCGCGGATTGGTTGGTGCAGCGACTGCTTCTTCCCATCTACCTCCAGACTCTGGAACTCTCTTCCTCCTTCTGTCTTTCCTAATACTCATAACCTATCATCCTATCATCCTTCAAACGCGGATCTATCGTCATCTCAGGGCCTAGTCCTCCATATCTCTGGGTCCTCTGTACTTTGACTGTTTTTTTCTGTCTGTCGTTTTGCTTTGTGTGATATTACCTCATCTCTGCCTTGTCCTTAGCCTTTTTCTTTTCCTTCGTCTTGTTGTTTTCTCGTGCCCGGGCCTTTATTGATTAGGGCAGTGTTTGCCTGGCCCGGAGTCACACTCATAAAAAAAAAATTAAATATTATATATATATATATATATATATATATATATATATATATATATATATATATATATATATATATATATATATATGTGTGATTACCTAATTGTGATTACCTAATTGTGTTTACGGGAAAGAGCCCAAAGCTCGTATCTTCCCGTCTCCTCATCGATTCCATTTTATACTTAGTGATACTAATCATACCTGTCCTTAAAACTATGAATTGAGATAGCATTAATTACCTCCTCGCTTAGCCAATTCCAATTATCAACTACTCTTACACTGAAAAAGTATTTCCGTACATCCTGCAATGAAGTTTTCTTACGAAGCTTCCAACTATGACCTCTAGTTCTAGAGCCAGCCATATCAAAATATCGATCCCTATCCACTCTATCATAACCATGAAGGAATTTAAAGACTGTCACCATATCCCCCCTCACTCCTCTAGCTTCGAGTGATGGTAAGTCTAATTCCCTCAGCCTCTCATCATAACTGATATTGCGAATTTCTGGCACCAGTTTCGTGGCATGTCTTTGAACTTTTTCAAGCTTAGCTATGTGCTTTTTTCAAGTGCAGATTCCAAAAGGGGGCTGCATATTCGAGTTTTGGCCTCACATAGGTTACATAAATATTTCTGAACATTTCCTTGTCCATTTGCCTGAAGGCTACCCTTACATTTGATAAGAATGCATATGCTGCCCTTACTATGCCATTTATATGTATTTCTGGAGACAAATCTGCCAGTATGTTTACTCCTAGATCTCTCTCATTTTCTGTCCCTTGAAGTTGTACTCCAGCTACCGAATAGTCAAGCTTGGGCCTTCTTGCACTTGTACCCATTCTCATTACCTTACATTTTGAAGTATTGAATTTCATTAGCCACTTTTCTGACCACTCATGCAGATTATTTAGATCCTCCTGAAGTTCTCTACCATTGTTCTCGTTTTTTACTTTCTTCACAATCATTGCATCATCTGCAAACATATTCATGAATGAATTTACAGACTCTGGTAGGTCATTTACATATACAAGGAACAAAAGTGGCCCTAAAACTGAACCCTGTGGAACTCCACTACTAACTCTTCTCCATTCAGACACTGAGTGTGTTACTCTAACCCTCTGTTCCCTTCCTTGGAACTAAGTAAGTTTTTATCTATTCCAAAACATTTCCACCTATTCTAGCCATTGCTTGCAGCTTCCTAATAAGTCTTTTCTTCAGCTGCTCAGTGACTTTTGAGAAAGTTTTATGGAAAGATATCTTGTAATGATATTTTGCTTCAAGTACAGTTGGTTGTTGGTTGAAATCTCTAATGAATATCGGGTCTTTTATAATTTCTTAAATCTTTTTTTTCTCGTTACTGGCTCACTGCTTGTTATTTTCTCTTTTGTTAAGAGGGAATGAATGTTTTTACTCGTTGCTCAACCAACTTCCAGCACATTAACACAGAATACCGACTTTATTTTTATCATACTAGCTCTGAGTTATACGTATATTGCCCCTATGTATGCTCGACCTCGTGAAGATACTCTGCATATCTTATAATTTCTATCCCCCCCCCTTTGTCTTAAGAAAAGGAACCTGAATGAACCACAGTTACACTCAGGACATCTAAAGGCATGTCCACACGAACGGGCCTGTTTGGCGGGCGTGCCTTTCATCGGGCTCTTATAATGGGCAAATCAGCGAAATGACCGTACCCATGTGGTCAGAGGCAAGTATTGGAGGTATGACACTGCCAAACGGAAGTTAACACAGGGGACCCTTAGAAACCTTGCCTCCCACTTCTCACGTCGTTGTTATTTTTCTTTATACAAACACCATGTGTTATACTACACAGCAGTTTATTCTTCTGAGCAGTACTGGTCACCATGTTTATCGTAAGACACTCGACTAGGTACTGTCGCTCTCGGCCATGTCCGCCCATTCATCACCTCTGCCGTGTGAATAACATTCACGAGTATGCCCGGCAGAATTTGCCCACCAACCACGCTACCCGGTGAAAATGTCCGCTCGTCTGGACAGTCCCTAAGGAATATGCCACGTGCTCTATTTAATACCTTTAGTATCATAGATAGCTAAGCTGACTCTTAAT
>JAXCGZ010013244.1:30000-52500 GCA_037179515.1 Halocaridina rubra | reverse complement strand
TATATATATATATATATATATATATATATATATATATATCTATATATCTATATATATATATATATATATATATATATATATATATATATATATATATATATCTATCTATCTATATATATATATATATATAGATATATATATATATATATATATATATATATATATATATATATATATATAACTATCTATCTATCTATCTATCTATCTATCTATCTATATATATATATATATATATATATATATATATATATATATATATATATATATATATATATATATATATATATCAAATAAGCACATTACATATGTGAAAAAAAAAATGATTCATATATATATATATATAAATATATATATATATATATATATATATATATATATATATATATATATATATATATATTATATATAAATGTATATAAATATATATATATATATATATATATATATATATATATATATATATATATATATATATATATATATATATATATATATATATACCCAGGCGAAGAATTCCACATGTTCCTTGACAGAGATTATTGAGACATTCTCTCTCTCTCTCTCTCTCTCTCTCTCTCTCTCTCTCTCTCTCTCTCTCTCTCTCTCTCTCTCTCTCTCTCTCTCTCTCTCTCTCTCTCTCTCTCTCTCTCTCTCTCTCTCTCTCTCTCTCTCTCTCGGGTTGTTATCAAGTGAATCCCGTTCATCGATATTCTCATAAAGACAATAAATTGGCTATTAAGCGCGAATGATAAACTGTTAAAAGACATTTGAGTAGTTAGTAAAGTTCTTCCTGTAAGAAAACCTCTGAAATTCAGGTAATTTATAAAGAAATAATTTCATTAGACTTGGGCTATTTTTAGGTCATATAAGGAAACCTTACTTATATATATATATATATATATATATATATATATATATATATATATATATATATATATATATATATATATATATATATATATATATAGAGAGAGAGAGAGAGAGAGAGAGAGAGAGAGAGAGAGAGAGAGAGAGAGAGTGTGTAAATTCGGCATACACTTCATCTCAACTGAACTACTTGATGTAATTTTTTTTCAACATGAGAACTAATTGAAGTCCAATCTGGCGAACATATCGCTCCTGCACTGACCACGCATTTCACCGTATATGTTATTGACAAGAACTACCTATACTACGCTAACGATGCTCAAAGTGACATTTGCGAATATAATACAAGCTTTGGACGTTCATGGTAGGAGCCAGGATCTATTATAAGCTACAGTGCGATGTCGAAGAGGAGTATTTTACGCACACAGGCTGTCCGCATATCTAGTATATATTTTATAGGCTTCATCTGATTAACTGCTCAAGAGCTGTACACAGACTAGTGAGTAAATGTACAGAAAATCAGCCACCCCTCTGTAGAATTATAACGATTCGTCTGATAATAGGGAGTTCTTAGGCCCGAATGATGTGCTTATAACCCACACGAGGGAGCGTAAGCCTTGTTAGGCTGCTTTAAGTAGGCTTATGCCTTGTTCAAGTCCATAGCGGTTGAGAATCGTTGTAGCTGTAATTTTCTTTTTAAGATTAAGAATGACCCTCTAGAATATTGAGATCGCCAGTTAGTATTTAAGGGATGATTCAGTATAGTGTATCTTATTAAGGCAAATTTCCAAAGATTTTATTGGCTATTTTCATTGTGTTGAAGCTCTAAATTATATGGAACTAGTTTTTAGTCATTAGAAGAGGCAGTAGCTGTGGTAAGAGTATTTTTTATACCCGGTTTCAAGGTGGATATGCCATGACCTGTACACTGGTAGCCTATATTGATCATATTATATATTACCGGTACTCTCTTAGAGCTGTTGATGTTTAGTATTCTTTCTGGAAATGTTCTAAGAGTAATTTCACTATGCTCATTTTAATAGGAACAACTCCATTACTCGCAAACGCATTGTGTTCGTGGGATAATTATTCTCTTTAGAGTGACTTTATCAATTTGTAGTGATGTTTCATGAACGAACCTTTGTGTATTTTTTTTTTTTAGATAAATAACTGATTTTAATTAGAAAAATGGCGGCAACCTCACACAACTGAAGAATTTCTGTCTTTTTAGGAAGAACAATAGATAAATATAACCCTTGATATTTAATTTCAAGGCACTGCAATCTATGGTGTTTAAAATGCACGGAGAAATTAGAAACTCTGGCAAAGTTTTCAAAGGAAAACATACTTTGTATAGCTGGAAATCGTAGAAAAAGAAACACCACACACACTGATATGACAGTAGATAATTTTGAATAATCGATTCTACTCCATCAAAACTTTTTTTTTTTTTTGGGGGGGGAGGGATCGTGGTTTTTAAAACTTGGAGCAGCTTCCACGAAGTTTTGGTACGAAAAGTACTTACTGAACCTATAGAGTTGACAGGGGCTACCAGAGATAGCCATGACTTTCCTTTCCAATTGCTATCCTCTAGACCTCAATAAACAAAAACAAACCTAAATAAAAGTACAAGAGAAGTGGAGGAAGCGATGCGTCGTGTGTACGTACGTAAGCACATGGTCCATTTTTATATGGTTGCCCCCATAATCTATCCCCTATTTACATCACTTGGAGTTTAAACACCTGCCCTTATTACGCTTCTACTTGGAAATACTTACTACCTCTAGTATCTGTTAGCCTGTATAGGTATAACACCTGCTCCTACTACTACTCTTTTTTTTTTCACAAGGTATTGTCTTTTGTTCTCTATATTTCCAGCTAGCTGTTTGTGTGTATAATTTTCTCTCTCTCTCTCTCTCTCTCTCTCTCTCTCTCTCAGTATATATATATATATATATATATATATATATATATATATATATATATATATATTTATATATATATATATATATATATATATATATATATATATATATATATATATACTGAGAAAGAAAGAGAGAGAGAGAGAGAGAGAGAGAGAGAGAGAGAGAGAGAGAGAGAGAGAGAGAGAGAGAGAGAGCCTTGGCACGCTATGTCTTAGGTTCGAGTCCCGGTCAATGACAAAACATGATTCATATTTTCACATATGTCAATGTGTTTATTTGATATACAGTATATATATATATATATATATATATATATATATATATATATATATATATATATATATATATATATATATATATATATATATATATATATATATACAGAGAGAGAGAGAGAGAGAGAGAGAGAGAGAGAGAGAGAGAGAGAGAGAGAGAGAGAGAGAGAGAGAGCCTTGGTATGCTAATTGTGTCGTAGGTTCGATTCCCGGCCAGGGTAAAATATGATTCGTGTTTACACATATGTTAATGTGTTTATTTGCTATATATATATATATATATATATATATATATATATATATATATATATATATATATATATATATATATATATATATATATCTGTGTGTGTGTGTGTGTGTGTGTGTGTGTGTGTGTGTGTGTGTGTGATTACCTAATTGTGTTTACGGGAAAGAGCCCAAAGCTCGTATCTTCCCGTCTCCTCATCGGTTCCATTTTATACTTAGTGATACTTATCATACCTGTCCTTAAAACTATGGATTGAAATAGCATTAACTACCTCCTCGCTTAGCCAATTCCAATTATCAACTACTCTTACACTAAAAAAGTATTTCCTTACATCCTGCAAAGAAGTTTTCTTACGAAGCTTCAAACTATGACCTCTAGTTCTAGAGCCAGCCATATCAAAATATCGATCCCTATCCACTCTATCATAACCATGAAGGAATTTAAAGACTGTCACCATATCCCCCCTCACTCTTCTAGCTTCGAGTGATGGTAAGTCTAATTCCCTCAGCCTCTCATCATAACTGAGATTGCGTATTTCTGGCACCAGTTTCGTGGCATGTCTTTGAACTTTTTCAAGCTTAGCTATGTGTTTTTTTTCAAGTGCGGATTCCAAAAGGGGACTGCATATTCGAGTTTTGGCCTCACATAGGTTACATAACTATTTCTGAACATTTCCTTGTCCATGTGCCTGAAGGCTACCCTTACATTTGATAAGAATGCATATGCTGCCCTTACTATGCCATTTATATGTATTTCTGGAGACAAATCTGCCAGTATGTTTACTCCTAGATCTCTCTCATTTTCTGTCTCTTGAAGTTGTACTCCAGCCACCGAGTAGTCAAGCTTGGGCCTTCTTGCACTTGTACCCATTCTCATTACCTTACATTTTGAAGTATTGAATTTCATTAGCCACTTTTCTGACCACTCATGCAGATTATTTAGATCCTCCTGAAGTTCTCTACCATTGTTCTCGTTTTTTACTTTCTTCACAATCTTTGCATCATCTGCAAACATATTCATGAATGAATTTACAGACTCTGGTAGGTCATTTACATATACAAGGAACAAAAGTGGCCCTAAAACTGAACCCTGTGGAACTCCACTACTAACTCTTCTCCATTCAAACACTGAGTGTCTTACTCTAACCCTCTGTTCCCTTCCTTCTAAGTAAGTTTTTATCCATTCCAAAACATTTCCACCTATTCTAGCCATTGATTGCAGCTTCCTAATAAGTCTCCCATGTGGAACAGTGTCAAACGCTTTCTGGAAGTCTAGGAATATGCAATCTGCCCAGCCCTCTCTTTCCTGTAAGATTTGGCTTACCTCATTATAAAATTCTAATAAGTTTGTTACTGTTGATCTACCTTCTCTGAAGCCATGTTGCCTCACTGACAAAAAGTTGAAGGATTCCAAGTGAAGAGAGATATGTTTCCTTAGTAGTTTCTCCATAACTTTGCAAACTATGCTGGTCAAGGAAACTGGTCTATAGTTCAGAGCCGTATCCCTCCTTCCCTTTTTGAAGATAGGTATCACATTTGCTTGTTTCCAGCATCTTGGAATCTCCCCCGACTCCAGTGACTCCTTAAATATGATACTTAGTGCCATTGATATTGTGTTTGCGCATTTTTTAAGCACATGAGGGGATATGTCATCGGGACCTGTAGCTTTATGAACATCTAAATCCATCAGCGCTTTGCATACCTCTGTGGCTGTAAGGTTGATGTTCTCTAATACCGGCCCTTGAGCTTCTATCACTGCAATCTGAGGGGCGGGGGTATTTTCTACTGTAAATACTGACTGAAACTCCTTGTTCAATTCTTTGCAGATCTCTTCATCCGTCTCAGTGATGCTTCCATCCGCTCTCTTTAGCCTTAAAACCTGTTCTTTTACCTTCAGTTTTCCTCTGATAAAGCTGTGGAAAAGCTTGGGATTTTCTTTAGCCTTCCTGGTGATGTCCCTCTCATAGTCTCTCTCTGCCTCTCTCCTTTTACTTAGGTAGTCATTTCTTGCTCTTTTGTAGGTTTGCCAGGCATTTATGTTTTTTCTCCTCCTATACCTTTTCCAGCATTTGTCTCTCCACTCCTTAGCTCTTTTTCACCCTTTATCGAACCATTTCTCTCTGGCATGAATTACACCTACTTTGGTGACAGGTATGCAGCAATCTACTATCTTCCCATATTCCTCACAAAAGATGTCATACATTTCTTGTACAGATTTGTTGTAAAATAAGGTTCTCCAGTCAATAACTGCAAAAAGCTCATTCATTTTGATGTAATCTCCTTTCGGATAGTTCCTCCTCATGTCCTCAGTGCCTCTACTCTCAGGAAGAATATCTTCAATGATATACTCCATCAACAACACACAGTGGTCACTCTTTCCAATTGGTGGTTCATACTCAATTTTTTCAATATCCAACACATTATCTGTGAAAACTAGATCAAGTAGTGATGGCTCATCCCCACCCCTGGCCCTTGTTGGTTCCATTACATGTTGGTGTAGGAAATTCCCTTGTACGCAATCTAGGAAATCTTGCCCCGAATGAGTCCTCACCACTGTGTGGGTCAAGATTTATCCACTCTATCTCTTTATGATTAAAGTCTCCCATAATAAAAATGCTACATTTTTTTCCCATTCCATGTTAACAACTGAGTTTATGACATCAATAGTACCTATATGACTTTCCTCATAAACTTCAAGCCTATTTTGGTTCCTTGGTGGGTTATATACAACAGTTATTATAATGCTCTCTGACCCAGTATTTATGCGAGCAACAAGAAATTCCTTGAACTCACTTTATATAGCCAAGTTTATTTCTTCAACTTGAATCCTTTCACTTATGAGCAGTGCTATCCCTCCACCAGTCCTCTCATATCTTTCAACCCTTAGTATTCTGAAGCCCTTAGGAAAAACTGTGACACTGTTTATGTCCTCACTCAACTTAGTCTCTGTAATTGCTACTATATCTGCCATACTGTTGTGAATCCTATCTTTTAATTCTACTGCCTTACCAGCTAATCCATCAGCATTTGTGTATAACAATCTTAATGAGGCCCCATCCCCTGATCTTCTGTCATTATCTTCTTTATCTCCCCTTTGTCTGGAAGTATTCTGTAACAAAAATTTTTCTTCTCTTCTTCATTTCTTTCATCATTTAACCTTCTTGCCTCTTGCAACAAGTTTTTGATCTTTCCCATCTCTTCCTGTGTTGTGTATCGTCTAATGAACACTTCTTTGCATTCTTGAAGGTCTTTTAGACTTTTTTTTCTCAACAGTATTTCCCTACATGTTTCCCCGATCTCAAAGGTTACTTTTGTTGGTCTCGGCTTTCCTTCCCTCGAATATTTACCTAGTTGGTGTATGTTTACAATATCCTCAGGACCACATACTACTCCAAGCTTTCTTATCAGGTCTACAACCCTAGCTTTATTTCCTTCAAGTCTCCCCTGCCATGTTGGCTCCTGGGATTCACTTATGGGATTTACTTGTGTGTGTGTGTGTGTGTGTGTGTGTGTGTGTGTGTGTGTGTGTGATTACCTAAGTGTGTTTACGGGAAAGAGCCCAAAGCTTGTATCTTCCCGTCTCCTCATCGGTTCCATTTTGTACTTACTGATACTTATCATACCCGTCCTTAAAACTTTTGATTGAGATAGCATTAAGTACCTCCTCGCTTAACCAATTCCAATTATCAAGTACTCTTACACTGAAAAAGTATTTCCTTACATCCTGCAAAGAA
The DNA here is from genome assembly GCA_037179515.1 of Halocaridina rubra. Taxonomy (NCBI): domain Eukaryota; kingdom Metazoa; phylum Arthropoda; class Malacostraca; order Decapoda; family Atyidae; genus Halocaridina; species Halocaridina rubra. The sequence goes on along the minus strand of JAXCGZ010013244.1, from coordinate 45,447 downwards.
GTTTTCTTGCGAAGCTTCAAACTATGACCTCTAGTTCTAGAGCCTGCCATATCAAAATATCGATCCCTATCCTCTTTATCATAACCATGAAAGAATTTAAAGACTGTCACCATATCCCCCCTCAATCTTCTAGCTTTGAGTGATGGTAAGTCTAATTCCCTCAGCCTCTCATCATAACTGAGATTACGTATTTCTGGCACCAGTTTCGTGGCATGTCTTTGAACTTTTTCAAGCTTAGCTATGTGCTTTTTCAAGTGCAGATTCCAAAAGGGGGCTGCATTTTCGAGTTTTGGCCTTACATAGGTTACATAAATATTTCTGAACATTTCCTTGTCCATGTGCCTGAAGGCTGCCCTTACATTTAATAAGAAAGCATATGCTGCCCTTACTATGCTATTTATATGTATTTCTGGAGACAAATGTGCTAGTATGTTTACTCCTAGATCTCTCTCATTTTCTGTCTCTTGAAGTTGTACTCCAGCCACCGAGTAGTCAAGCTTGGGCCTTCTTGCACTTGTACCCATTCTCATTACCTTACATTTTGAAGTACTGAATTTCATTAGCCACTTTTCTGACCACTCATGCAGATTATTTAGATCCTCCTGAAGTTCTCTACCATTGTTCTCGTTTTTTACTTTCTTCACAATCTTTGCATCATCTGCAAACATATTCATGAATGAATTTACAGACTCTGGTAGGTCATTTACATATACAAGGAACAAAAGTGGCCCTAAAACTGAACCCTGTGGAACCCCACTACTAACTCTTCTCCATTCAGACACTGAGTGTCTTACTCTAACCCTCTGTTCCCTTCCTTCTAAGTAAGTTTTTATCCATTCCAAAACATTTCCACCTATTCTAGCCATTGATTGCAGCTTCCTAATAAGTCTCCCATGTGGAACAGTGTCAAGCGCTTTCTGGAAGTCTAGGAATATGCAATCTGCCCAGCCCTCTCTTTCCTGTAAGATTTGGCTTACCTCATCATAAAATTCTAATAAGTTTGTTACTGTTGATCTACCTTCTCTGAAGCCATGTTGCCTCACTGACAAAAAGTTGAAGGATTCCAAGTGAAGAGAGATATGTTTCCTTAGTAGTTTCTCCATAAGTTTGCAAACTATGCTGGTCAAGGAAACTGGTCTATAGTTCAGAGCCGTATCCCTCCTTCCCTTTTTGAAGATAGGTATCACATTTGCTTGTTTCCAGCATCTTGGAATCTCCCCCGACTCCAGTGACTCCTTAAATATGATACTTAGTGCCACTGATATTGTGTTTGCGCATTTTTTAAGCACATGAGGGGATATGTCATCGGGACCTGTAGCTTTATGAACATCTAAATCCATCAGCGCTTTGCATACCTCTGTGGCTGTAAGGTTGATGTTCTCTAATACCGGCCCTTGAGCTTCTATCACTGCAATCTGAGGGGGTGGGGGTATTTTCTACTGTAAATACTGACTGAAACTCCTTGTTCAATTCTTTGCAGATCTCTTCATCCGTCTCAGTGATGCTTCCATCCGCTCTCTTTAGCCTTAAAACCTGTTCTTTTACCTTCAGTTTTCCTCTGATAAAGCTGTGGAAAAGCTTGGGATTTTCTTTAGCCTTCCTGGTGATGTCCCTCTCATAGTCTCTCTCTGCCTCTCTCCTTTTACTTAGGTAGTCATTTCTTGCTCTTTTGTAGGTTTGCCAGGCATTTATGTTTTTTCTCCTCCTATACCTTTTCCAGCATTTGTCTCTCCACTCCTTAGCTCCTTTACACCCATTATCGAACCATTTCCCTCTGGCATGAATTACACCTACTTTGGTGACAGGTATGCAGCAATCTACTATCTTCCCATATTTCTCACAAAAGATGTCATACATTTCTTGTACAGATTTGTTGTAAAATAAGGTTCTCCAGTCAATAACTGCAAAAAGCTCATTCATTTTGATGCAATCTCCTTTCCGATAGTTCCTCCTCATGTCCTCAGTGCCTCTACTCTCAGGAAGAATATCTTCAATGATATACTCCATCAACAACACACAGTGGTCACTCTTTCCAATTGGTGGTTCATACTCAATTTTTTCAATATCCAACACATTATCTGTGAACACTAGATCAAGGAGTGATGGCTCATCCCCACCCCTGGCCCTTGTTGGTTCCATTACATGTTGGTGTAGGAAATTCCCTTGTACGCAATCTAGGAATCTTGCCCCGAATGAGTCCTCACCACTGTGTGGGTCAAGATTTATCCAATCTATCTCTTTATGATTAAAGTCTCCCATAATCAAAATCCTACATTTTTTTTCCCGTGCCATGTTAACAACTGAGTTTATGACTTCAATAGTACCTATATGACTTTCCTCATAAACTTCAAGCCTATTTTGGTTCCTTGGTGGGTTGTATACAACAGTTATTTTGTGTGTGTGTGTGTGATTACCTAATTGTGATTACCTAATGGTGTTTACGGGAAAGAGCCCAAAGCTCGTATCTTCCCGTCTCCTCATCGGTTCCATTTTATACTTAGTGATAATTATCATACCTGTCCTTAAAACTATGGATTGAGTTAGCATTAACTACCTCCTCGCTAAGCGAATTCCAATTATCAACTACTCTTACACTGAAAAAGTATTTTCTTACATCCTGCAAAGAAGTTTTCTTACGAAGCTTCAAACTATAACCCCTAGTTCTAGAGCCAGCCATATCAAAATATTGATCCCTATCCACTCTATCATAACCATGAAGGAATTTAAAGACTGTCACCATATCCCCCCTCACTCTTCTAGCTTCGAGTGATGGTAAGTCTAATTCCCTCAGCCTCTCATCATAACTGAGATTGCGTATTTCTGGCACCAGTTTCGTGGCATGTCTTTGAACTTTTTCAAGCTTAGCTATGTGCTTTTTCAAGTGCGGATTCCAAAAGGGGGCTGCATATTCGAGTTTTGGCCTCACATAGGTTACATAAATATTTCTGAACATTTCCTTGTCCATGTGCCTGAAGGCTACCCTTACATTTGATAAGAATGCATATGCTGTCCTTACTATGCCATTTATATGTATTTCTGGAGACAAATCTGCCAGTATGTTTACTCCTAGATCTCTCTCATTTTCTGTCTCTTGAAGTTGTACTCCAGCCACCGAGTAGTCAAGCTTGGGCCTTCTTGCACTTGTACCCATTCTCATTACCTTACATTTTGAAGTATTGAATTTCATTAGCCAATTTTCTGACCACTCATGCAGTTTATTTAGATCCTCCTGAAGTTCTCTACCATTGTTCTCGTTTTTTACTTTCTTCACAATCTTTGCATCATCTGCAAACATATTCATGAATGAATTTACAGACTCTGGTAGGTCATTTACATATACAAGGAACAAAAGTGGCCCTAAAACTGAACCCTGTGGAACCCCACTACTAACTCTTCTCCATTCAGACACTGAGTGTCTTACTCTAACCCTCTGTTCCCTTCCTTCTAAGTAAGTTTTTAGCCATTCCAAAACATTTCCACCTATTCTAGCCATTGATTGCAGCTTCCTAATAAGTCTCCCATGTGGAACAGTGTCAAGCGCTTTCTGGAAGTCTAGGAATATGCAATCTGCCCAGCCCTCTCTTTCCTGTAAGATTTGGCTTACCTCATCATAAAATTCTAATAAGTTTGTTACTGTTGATCTACCTTCTCTGAAGCCATGTTGCCTCACTGACAAAAAGTTGAAGGATTCCAAGTGAAGAGAGATATGTTTCCTTAGTAGTTTCTCCATAAGTTTGCAAACTATGCTGGTCAAGGAAACTGGTCTATAGTTCAGAGCCGTATCCCTCCTTCCCTTTTTGAAGATAGGTATCACATTTGCTTGTTTCCAGCATCTTGGAATCTCCCCCGACTCCAGTGACTCCTTAAATATGATACTTAGTGCCACTGATATTGTGTTTGCGCATTTTTTAAGCACATGAGGGGATATGTCATCGGGACCTGTAGCTTTATGAACATCTAAATCCATCAGCGCTTTGCATACCTCTGTGGCTGTAAGGTTGATGTTCTCTAATACCGGCCCTTGAGCTTCTATCACTGCAATCTGAGGGGGTGGGGTATTTTCTACTGTAAATACTGACTGAAACTCCTTGTTCAATTCTTTGCAGATCTCTTCATCCGTCTCAGTGATGCTTCCATCCGCTCTCTTTAGCCTTAAAACCTGTTCTTTTACCTTCAGTTTTCCTCTGATAAAGCTGTGGAAAAGCTTGGGATTTTCTTTAGCCTTCCTGGTGATGTCCCTCTCATAGTCTCTCTCTGCCTCTCTCCTTTTACTTAGGTAGTCATTTCTTGCTCTTTTGTAGGTTTGCCAGGCATTTATGTTTTTCTCCTCCTATACCTTTTCCAGCATTTGTCTCTCCACTCCTTAGCTCCTTTACACCCATTATCGAACCATTTCCCTCTGGCATGAATTACACCTACTTTGGTGACAGGTATGCAGCAATCTACTATCTTCCCATATTTCTCACAAAAGATGTCATACATTTCTTGTACAGATTTGTTGTAAAATAAGGTTCTCCAGTCAATAACTGCATAAAGCTCATTCATTTTGATGCAATCTCCTTTCCGATAGTTCCTCCTCATGTCCTCAGTGCCTCTACTCTCAGGAAGAATATCTTCAATGATATACTCCATCAACAACACACAGTGGTCACTCTTTCCAATTGGTGGTTCATACTCAATTTTTTCAATATCCAACACATTATCTGTGAACACTAGATCAAGGAGTGATGGCTCATCCCCACCCCCTGGCCCTTGTTGGTTCCATTACATGTTGGTGTAGGAAATTCCCTTGTACACAATCTAGGAATCTTGCCCCGAATGAGTCCTCACCACTGTGTGGGTCAAGATTTATCCAATCTATCTCTTTATGATTAAAGTCTCCCATAATCAAAATCCTACATTTTTTTTCCCGTGCCATGTTAACAACTGAGTTTATGACTTCTATAGTACCTATATGACTTTCCTCATAAACTTCAAGCCTATTTTGGTTCCTTGGTGGGTTGTATACAACAGTTATTTTGTGTGTGTGTGTGTGTGTGTGTGACTACCTAATTGTGATTACCTAATGGTGTTTACGGGAAAGAGCCCAAAGCTCGTATCTTCCCGTCTCCTCATCGGTTCCATTTTATACTTAGTGATAATTATCATACCTGTCCTTAAAACTATGGATTGAGTTAGCATTAACTACCTCCTCGCTAAGCGAATTCCAATTATCAACTACTCTTACACTGAAAAAGTATTTTCTTACATCCTGCAAAGAAGTTTTCTTACGAAGCTTCAAACTATAACCCCTAGTTCTAGAGCCAGCCATATGAAAATGTCGATTCCTATCCACTCTATCATAACCATGAAGGAATTTAAAGACTGTCACCATATCCCCCCTCACTCTTCTAGCTTCGAGTGATGGTAAGTCTAATTCCCTCAGCCTCTCATCATAACTGAGATTGCGTATTTCTGGCACCAGTTTCGTGGCATGTCTTTGAACTTTTTCAAGCTTAGCTATGTGCTTTTTCAAGCGCGGATTCCAAAAGGGGGCTGCATATTCGAGTTTTGGCCTCACATAGGTTACATAAATATTTCTGAACATTTCCTTGTCCATGTGCCTGAAGGCTACCCTTACATTTGATAAGAATGCATATGCTGTCCTTACTATGCCATTTATATGTATTTCTGGAGACAAATCTGCCAGTATGTTTACTCCTAGATCTCTCTCATTTTCTGTCTCTTGAAGTTGTACTCCAGCCACCGAGTAGTCAATCTTGGGCCTTCTTGCACTTGTACCCATTCTCATTACCTTACATTTTGAAGCACTGAATTTCATTAGCCACTTTTCTGACCACTCATGCAGATTATTCAGATTCTCCTGAAGTTCTCTACCATTGTTCTCGTTTTTTACTTTCTTCACAATCTTTGCATCATCTGTAAACATATTCATGAATGAATTTACAGACTCTGGTAGGTCATTTACATATACAAGGAACAAAAATGGCCCTAATACTGAACCCTGTGGAACGTATGTGTGTGTGTGTGTGTGTGTGTGTGTGTGTGTGTGTGTGTGTGTGTGTGTGTGATTACCTGATTGTGCTTACGGGAAAAAGCCCAAAACTTATATCTTCCCGTCTCCTCATCGGTTCCATTTTGTACTTACTGATACTTATCATGCCTATTCTTAAAACTATGGATTGAGTTAGCGCTAACTACCTCCTCGCTTAGCCAATTCCAATTATCAACTACTCTTACACTAAAAAAAGTACTTCCTTACATCCTGCAAAGAAGTTTTCTTACGAAGCTTCAAACTATGACCTCTAGTTCTAGAGCCAGCCATATCAATATATCGCTCCCTATCCGCTCTATCATAACCATGATGAAATTTAAAGACTGTCAGCATATCCCCCCTCAATCTTCTAGCTTTAAGTGATTGTAAATTTAATTTCCTCAGCTTCTCATCATAACTGAGATTGCGTATTTCTGGTACCAGTTTCGTGGCATGTCTCTGAACTTTTTCAAGCTTAGCTATGTGCTTTTTCAAATGCGGATACCAAAAGGGGACTGCATATTCAAGTTTTGGCCTCACATAGATTACATAAATATTTCTAAACAATTTCCTTGTCCATGTACCTGAAGGCTACCCTTACATTTGTGTGTGTGTGTGTGTACAATACCTGAGCCTACTACGCTTTGTGTTATAAGAGCTACTGCGATTATTCTCTATTTATGTATCTTCCTGTCTCACTGTTTACTGAATTATTTAACATTTTATTTATCTGTGCTTCCCTCTGTTCCCATACTTATTTATTCATTTATTTATTTTTTAGTTATTAATTACCTGTTTTGCTTAGTAACTTCGATACTGGCATTTTTGCCCATTTATGACCCGCCTAAAGATAATGTTCCACTGTTTATCCCACACATCTATAGGCGTGAGAACTGGAGCTGGTGTTAGGGGCACACCACACATTTGACACAAGTTGCTCTGGTGGGGAGCACCCTCCTTAGGGATTTAATGAGTTTTTTTTTTTTATTTTCTTTTAGCTAAAACGTATAAGCATTTCCTTCAAAGGGGGTTGCTCTGTTGAAGATCATCCCTTCCTAGGGTTTTAACTGAACCCTTCCATTTGCATAAGAGTTTGTGTTTTAGTTTAATATAGCTAAGACGTATACATATTTAATTCAGAGAGAATGAATATTATTTTACACGTATTTTACTACTACTACTACTACTACTACTACTATTCAGCTCTTGTATATGTTCATTTGTGTATTGCTAAATAATGATAGAGTCAGAAAGTCTCACTCTCAACCTCGCTGAGGTGGTTGGGCAGGTTTTTCAACGCAAAAATTCTCGGTAGAGAGGAGGAGGAGGAATAGGAGGAGAAGGAGTGGCATTTCCCTTGTCAACTCTTCAACCTCATTGAATACTCCTTGGGATGTGAGAGATGTATGATGGATTGTGATCGTTTTGAGCTCAAGCTTTGATCAGAGATACGAATCTCTCCCAGTTGCCCTCCTGTAATATGTAGATTAAGAGTTAAATGACTGAAGTAATAAATAAACTTGTTACAAATGCATAGATAAATACTCAGTGACTTTCAGTACTATTGTAATAGGATTTTTCAAGAATCCGCTAGCCAGGATAAGGATATATTGTATAATTTTCCCCTGCTAGATGTCTGCTATAATCGCTAAAACTAGCGGTAATTCCGTCAGATTTACAACACTGCCCGAACGTAATTTGCACTAAGGCCCGATTTGTTAAACAATGTAAACATAGGATTCCATATTGGCATCCTAGGTTTACACTGTTTAAGAAATCGGGCCTTAGCCGCAATTCAGAATCAAAAGCAATTTCTGAATAATACTTGTAACGAACGATAACTTGTTCGCCAAGACTTATCTACCCTTCATGTGTTTTGTTTTAAACATTATTAGAAATACCTTAATATAAGTGTTTTTTCTTTATTAGAATAAAAGCATTCATCATATTAAAATTATACTTTATAGCTAATTACTCCATCGTCTCATATGAGATAAAGAAAAATATTATTGCAGAGAAAGTCATATCTTCTTCACGATGCTGACTAGTAGTGATTCACTGCGAGTCATCAGGAAAAAATACCTACATAAATAATACTACTACTACCATGAGTAATGGGTGAGTGAGTAAGCATCTCTCTCTCTCTCTCTCTCTCTCTCTCTCTCTCTCTCTCTCTCTCTCTCTCTCTCTCTCTCTCTCTCTCTCTCTCTCTCGATGAATCACACTTGATATTTCAAAGAATTAACTAGTGTAGGGATCACTCATAACTCTTGCACGTTCCACTTGGGCAAGTTATTGGATTGTCCTTTTCTAAGATCGACGTTGCATTGGCTAGCTGGGGCAGAAAAAGAGAGAGAGAGATAGAGAACTGAAATAAGCGCTTTATCGGCATAATTTGTGTTGGTAATTGCTGATCAATATTAAATCATCAAGTAAATCCTAAAAAATAAGACACTTTTGCATACGGTCACACGCATATATATATATATATATATATATATATATATATATATATATATATATATATATATATATATATATATATATATATATATATATATATATATATATATATATATATATATATATATATATATATATATATATATATAGAGAGAGAGAGAGAGAGAGAGAGAGAGAGAGAGAGAGAGATCTGAAATATATGCATTAACGGCATAATTTTTGTGGATAGGTATACTGATCGATATTAGATCATCAACTGAATCTCGAAAAAATAAGATATTCTTGCATGCGAGCACACGCACTTAATTAGAGACAGACAGACAGATAGATAGATAGATAGACTGAGAGAGAGAGAGAGAGAGAGAGAGAGAGAGAGAGAGAGAGAGAGAGAGAGAGAGAGAGAGAGAGAGAGAGAGAGAGAGAGAGAGAGACTGTCCTTTCAATGCAGGTTGATCAATTGTCTGTTTTTGCAACAGAAAATGCGGGCCGTGGCATTTATGCATTACTTATGATTTGTCCTTTTGTAATCTTGTATTCAATTGGGCTGGAGGGAGATGAACGGGCCTTGCCAGGGATAAATTATTTGCTCTACAGGAGAGTTAAATTCTGTTTTAATGATTATGTAGGCTAAAACTGCAGAATATAGTTTAGTGTTGATCGTAAAGTAAAAACACGTGATTCCAAAAGGATTTCGTCACTTGATTCGTTTAGGGTGTTCAGAAAGTAGGGTATCTTTTTTGGTGAAATGTCTTGATATACAGTATTTTGCTTTATCCCGAGATAACGGAAGTAGCATTAAACTGTCTTTAGGTGCTATGGTATACGCATTGAATGGAGCTGAAAATGTTCTTTGTAGAACATTACATTATGAGTGGTAGTTATGCAGCCATACAGAGGACCTTCGAAGTTTTTTGGCCAGGAAACACAGTCACCTAATAAATATAGTTTCGAGCATCTCTAATGACGAGCTTAAGACAACTGGAAATCTCATGTAGGCACCAAAATGTTCCGTAATGAAAATTCTTAGCTCAGATATGTATTTCATGGACCCTCAGTACCATTGTATGTATCTTTCACCGGGTGGAATACAAAGGAAAGTATGTTAAGAAAAAAAGAAGTCATAAATAAGGCTCAGTTTCTTTCTGAAGACTGTACTTGCATTGGTGAAGAGAGATTAGAAATCGACTGACGCAACTTTTAGTTTGGTCAGTGGATATTCAGTTCCTCAAGATGGCTCATACAACTTTCTTCTTCTATAGATCCATTCTGAATAGGAAGGAGTGGGTAGTGGCAGCCTCCGTGTGGTAGCTCCTTTTATCTTAAAGGAAGGTTTTTTGAATATACGTCATTAGGCGTGAGAATTGGATAATAGATGGGTATTCTTTGTAGATATTGCAGGCAACTTTCCTGGGCAAATGCTATTATGGCCTTACTTTTTTCTTTCCAATAGAAAACCAGCTTCTCAGATGTGTTAAATGCACATATAAAGTAGAAAGAAACGATAATAAAACAAAAGAAAATTAGAATATATCCTATTCCTGGGACTATTTCCTTTTCTTTAATTTTAACTGTTATTTTTTTTTTCTCTTTCCCTAAAGGAGTTGCCTTAGCTTGGTGGACTCAGCACCGGTCTCTCCTTTCTCAAGAACTCAGAGATCGTCCATATTGATAGCTTTTCTATTGTTAATATGGGGTCCCTGTATCTCATTGATTTATATGAGACCTGTGTTGTTATTAGATTTAAGGCTTACGCCCAGATGCTCTTCCATATACCTAACCTATTCCATTGTTTCGGACTAGGGACCGACACCAAGCTGAGCTGGCTTGAACTCCCCAGTGGCTGGATTTTTAGCCCTCCTCGTACTGTGACGAAAAAATAAATTTTCACTTACACATTCCCAGGATATTAGAGGGAACAAAACTGTTGAGGCGTCCGTTTCTTCATAGCCTGTGCTAACTTAACTGGAATAATGAGTACCTAAGGTAAGAAGAGGTAAATTTTTGGAGACACTGTGCCTTGGGCTCATACTTGAGAATGAGTATATAAGCGCCTTCCCAAATGCTAATAATAATAATAATAATAATAATAATAATAATAATAATAATAATAATAATAATACATACATACATACATATACCTTGGCTGTTTCCCCCTTTAATTGGGGGGTAGCCGACATCAAAAAAGGAAAACAGTTTGGGGAGAAGTTATTCTCCCCTCTACTCCCCTTCTTCTTTGACGTCTCACAGGAGGTTGGTACAAGGGGGGGATTCCTAGTCCCCCCGCCCCGTCCACTTTTAGTCGCCTTTTACGACACGCAGGGAATACGGTGAGGCTATTCTTTGATATTGTGCCCGCCCCACAGGGCACAGGATATATATATATATATATATATATATATATATATATATATATATATATATATATATATATATATATATATATATATATATATATATATATATATATACACATGCATATACACACACACACACACACACACACACACACATATATATATATATATATATATATATATATATATATATATATATATATATATATATATATATATATATATATATATATATATATATATATATATATATATATATATATATATATATATATATATATATATATAAGTTTATATTCACTGCACCATACGTAACTGTATATTATTTTTTTTGAGACTTAATATTTATATTCTCAACTGCATCTTTACAAGGTAAGACCCAACCTCTGGTGGGTGGCCCATTCAAGAATCCACTGGGGGAACAAATCAATCTCAACTTAGTGCTGGTTCCAAGCCCAGATCACGGTAAGCGTCGGTGCCAGGAAGAGCATGCGGCCGTAAAATTAAGCTATACCAACACAAGCTCCAACAGGGTAGTGCAAACAGCGACCCAATAAAACATAGGGAAAATGCTGCTGGGATGGAAGTAGCAGCTCACCTAGGAGGTCCATAGATAAATAAATAGATAAAGCAGTCTATTTATAATATATTAACAAATTTATAAAAATCTATCAATATATAAGGCGTCCATTCAATTTTAAGCTAATTGTCTTAATTTTGAAGCATATTTAAAAGCATTTACAAAAATATCAAGCAATGTTCATGAAAGAATGACATCCCCCCAAAAATATCAATAAATACTGTATATATTCAAGCCAGATTTACTGAAACTTCAATAAACATTACCATACATGACTAGACGTAACAAAACTATTATGCAAATTACACTTAAGAATGAATATACAGTACTTACGTTGTGTAGATGAGGTCACTGAAGGAAGACTCTTTAATTTGCAATCTTAGCAAAATTCACTCTTGCTTAAACCTGAAAGTAACTGAAAAAGCATATGCAAAATTCACAACTCCTGGAACCTGAAAAGTAACTGAAAAAGGGTATGCAAAATTTACACCTCCTGAAACCTGAAATGTAGTAATAATAATAATAATAATAAAAAAACCCGTGGGTTATTTTTCGTAGTGCATAACCTTTAAGCGTTATATAAAAGCCTATAAAATATTGATTTGGGACGATTTTGAAATCTAGTCATTTTTGCATTATGTATTAAGGGTAGAAATAAGTGTCTGAAATAAGTTTTAAAAGATTAAAACTCCGACCGTTTGATTTTGGTGTGTTTATCGTTGTCCGTGAACTTTCCAAATGGATTTATTTATAAATGCCACCATTTGTGTATTTTTATATTTTCCGTATTTTCTTCATCAAGTTTATTACTTTGATTTTTTTTTATTTATGAAATACTGGAGTTTTTAGTTATCTTCCTTCCTTTATTATTTTATTTATTTTTGAACGTCTTAGTTTGATTTTGTTGTTGTTGTAATATGAAAATGTTTGTATTTATCTTCTTCCCTTACTTACTTTTGTGACTGTTTTCTTGAACCTCTTCTCAATTTCGTTTGGTGTTCATAACATGATCTCCCTCCCTTATTTTGATGACTTTATTTCCTTAAACATATTAACTTATAGAATTGTGTTTCATGGGATACTAACATGCTCTAAATTTGCCTTCTTTCTTGAACTTTTGATTTACTCTGTGTTTTATAAAAGCTGTTTTACCTTCATTTGTTGTTCGTATATTGATGAAATCTTCTAGTTATATTCCTCATTGCTAAGGAAAAATCATTTTTGTGCAATTTGAATGTTTTATATTGCATGGTATGTTACTTTTTGTGTGTGTTTTTTTTTTCGTATAGGCTTTTATTTATCAAGGATTTTCTCTTCGATATTGAATGCTTCTATTTTTGTTATTACATGATTCTCTCTCTCTCTCTCTCTCTCTCTCTCTCTCTCTCTCTCTCTCTCTCTCTCTCTCTCTCTCTCTCTCTCTCTCTCTCTCTCTCTCTCTCTCTCTCTCTCTCTCTCTCTCTCTCTCTATATATATATATATATATATATATATATATATATATATATATATATATATATATATATATATATATATAAATACATATATATATATATATATATATATATATATATATATATATATATATATATATATATGTATGTATGTATGTATGTATGTATGTATGTATGTATGTATGTATGTGATTACCTAATTGTGTTTACGGGAAAGAGCCCAAAGCTCGTATCTTCCCGTCTCCTCATCGGTTCTATTAACTACCTCCTCGCTTAGCGAATTCCAATTATCAACTACTCTTACACTGAAAAAGTATTTCCTTACATCCTGCAAAGAAGTTTTCTTACGAAGCTTCAAGCTATGACCTCTAGTTCTAGAGCCTGCCATATCAAAATATCGATCCCTATCCTCTCTATCATAACCATGAAGAAATTTAAAGACTGTCACCATATCCCCCCTCAATCTTCTAGCTTTGAGTGATGGTAAGTCTAATTCCCTCAGCCTCTCATCATAACTGAGATTACGTATTTCTGGCACCAGTTGCGTGGCATGTCTTTGAACTTTTTCAAGCTTAGCTATGTGCTTTTTCAAGTGCGGATTCCAAAAGGGGGCTGCATATTCGAGTTTTGGCCTCACATAGGTTACATAAATATTTCTGAACATTTCCTTGTCCATGTGCCTGAAGGCTACACTTACATTTGATAAGAATGCATATGCTGCCCTTACTTGCCATTTATATGTATTTCTGGAGACAAATGTGCTAGTATGTTTACTCCTAGATCTCTCTCATTTTCTGTCTCTTAAAGTTGTACTCCAGCCACTGAGTAGTCAAGCTTGGGCCTTCTTGCACTTGTACCCATTCTCATTACCTTACATTTTGAGGTATTGAATTTCATTAGCCACTTTTCTAACCACTCGTGCAGACTATGAAGTTCTCTACCATTGTTCTCGTTTCCTACTTTCTTCGCAATCTTTGCATCATCTGCAAACATATTCATGAATGAATTTACAGACTCTGGTAGGTCATTTACATAGACAAGGAACAAAAGTGGCCCTAAAACTGAACCCTATGGAACTCCACTACTAACTCTTCTTCATTCAGACACTGAGTGTCTTACTCTAACCTTATGTTCCCTTCCTTCTAAGTAAGTGTGTGTGTGTGCATACATACATACACATACATGCATACACATATATAGACACACACACACACACACAGGGTTAGAGTAAGACTGACTTATAGTGTTTATTCTAAGACTATACTTATTCTGTAGGTAGCGAGGTTGGTGATAGATATGCATAGTTCAGTTAACAGAGTTTCTATTTAGAGGTAACTTGAACTTAGTTTACACCTCAAAGCTCCCATTTCTATAGTTCCTACAAGTCAGCTCACAGTTCCCACCCCCTTAGGGGGATGGTTTCTGTCTAGATCATGTAGTTCTGCCCCGGCAAGGACTGACTCCTAACTTCAACTGACACGCTCTCCGTGTGCTGTCCTCTGGGCGGGTTTTCGAGTTCACACTCTGTCATCTGGCGGCTCTTGGCGTCTATGTTAGATGCCATACGACATTCCCCACCACCACTCTGAAATATATGATATTTCGGACTAAGCATTAACTCTTTCATAGAGCCTTATTATTTTTTAACTATCATTATTTTACAAAAAAGAAAAAAAAAAAGAAACGGGGCAGAACTATCTAATGAAGTAACTTATGAAACTATTACAATCTCATATAATTATCTAAACTGATTACAGGAATATCAAAATTACTATGCTCTTAATGCTTATTAAAAATTCTCCTGAAAGACATTCTCATACATACAGAACATTTGATATCGGAGAAAAAACTAATAAAAGAAAAATATGTTCCTTACAATAATCATTCTAATTAAAGGCAAAAAATCAAAATTTAGTTTTCACAATTGCAACATATAGCTAGTAAGCATTGACAACATTATTTAAGAACAAAACTAATTATGCTATTACTTTACTCAACTAGTATACAATACATTTGGATATGGTATATGCAAATTAGTTGCTAAAGCAAAACATTTGTCATGGTGTGAAAAGAGAGTTAAGAATATTCACAATTACAATATGTAACTACTATTCAATGACAAAATTATATAGGAGAAAAACTAACTGAACATAATTACGTTACTTAAATAATATAAAATACAGTTGGCTATGATCTGCAAATATTAAATCATGACTTAAAACAATGATAATTACAATCTGTAACTACTATTCAAGGACAAAATGATATAGGAGAGAAACTAAATGAACATATTTACGTTACTTAAATAATATAAAATATAGTTGAGTATGATTTTTGCAAATTGTAACATTTAACACACATTATAGTGAGGAAAAAAATAGAATTCAACATGCACAATTGATAAATGACACTTATTATAATAACCTTAAATCTAAGTACTCACAATTACAGCTAACTTAAAATAGAAAAAAATAGAAAAATAAAAAGATTACAATATTTGTTATTCCACCAAAACGTTGTCAAAGACGATGGGGACTTATCTTTCCCATCTTTATCAGTTC
>JAXCGZ010013244.1:15000-25000 GCA_037179515.1 Halocaridina rubra | reverse complement strand
TATAATTTGTTTGCTCATTTCGGAGTGTATAAAAACTCTACTACTTATATTCTATTCTAAACACTGTCACTCTCGCTTTAAGAAATTAATATAAAAATGATTTTACACGTACATTAAATTTTTTCAATTTACATCAATACATTTGCTTGTTTGATAATCAACTTAGGCAATGAAGAATATAAATGGAACACCCTTCAAACGCAATTACTCGTTATATTATTCAAATTATAAAAAAAATTGAGTTTATTACTGCTTATAGGTATTAGTACAAAGTATCCATGTTAGTAATGGGTACAGAAATTCTACGTTATATAATTTACTAAAGCCATACCCCTTTTATATGCGGGGTGGCTGAGTCAAAGCATCACTACGAGTAAAATGGCAGAGTCCACCGACCTCAATTTCTTTTAATAATTGTCCCATTACTCACTGGATACAAGTTACAAATACTTAGCTATTTTGGGATGCTGCTTGAAGTACGTCATGGCCACAGGCACTGGGGAAGGGGTTCTTTCTTCTGAGTGCTATGATTTTCCCGCCGACGTCGTCCATATGACTCATAAAATTGACAATTCACCTTCTTCTTAGTCGGATCCAGCAACAAATAACTCCTATGTAGGGGTGTTTTCTCTCAAAGCCCCGGTCACAGTGCGGCGCACGGTGATATACATTGGAGGGCGCTGGGTCTTTCTCCCAGCTGATGTTTCTCAGTCTTCGTGAACGAAGATTAGTGACTTTTCTTTTGATTCAGAATGCATAGGACAATTCTTACTGTGGGGGACCTTGCCAATTCAGGGACGGGGGAGAGGGGGAACTGGTTCTGGTAACTTGATACTGTGAGCAGGGTCAGAGCTGAGGCTTCTCCCTCGGCGCTGCTGCTTGTAAGCATCTAGAAGTTTCTTCTCCTCGAACATTTCTTCCAGAGTTGCCTTTATATCTGTTTCTTCTATATTTACAATTCTATTTCTCGTCACACCAGTCTCTCCGATGAAAATATAGGCGTGGATTCATCCCGAGCTGGTCACCACTGACATATAGTGTAATTCTAAGACTATACTTATTCTATAGGTAGCGAGGTCGGTGATAGATATGCGTACTTCATTTAACAGAGTTTTTATTTAGAGATATCTTGAACTTAGTCTACACCTCAAAGCTCCCATTTCTATAGCTCCTACAAGTCACCTAACAGTTCCCACCCCCTTAGGGGGACGGTTTCTATGTAGATCGTGTAGTTCTGCCCCCGGCAAGGACTGACTCCTAACTTCAATTAACACGCTCTCCGTATGCTGTCCTCTGGGCTAGTTTTCGAGTGCACACTCTGCCATCTAGTGGTTCTTGGCGTCTGTGTTAGATGCCATACAACAAGACACTCAGTGTCTGAATGGAGAAGAGTTAGTAGTGGAGTTCCATAGGGTTCAGTTTTAGGGCCACTTTTTTCCTTGTATATGCATATGACCTACGAGAGTCTGTAAATTCATTCATGAATATGTTTGCAGATGATACAAAGATTGTGAAGAAAGTAAGAAATAAGAACAATGGTAGAGAACTCCAGGAAGATCTAAATAGTCTGCATGAGTGGTCAGAAAAGTGGCTAATGAAATTCAATACTTCAAAATGTAAGGTAATGAGAATGGGTACAAGTGTAAGAAGGCCCAAGCTTGAGTACTCAATGGCAGGAATAGAACTTCAAGTACAGAGAATGAGGGAGATCTAGAAGTAAACATACTGGCCGATATGTCTCCAGAAATGCATATAATTGGCATAGTAAGAGCAGCATATGCTTTCTTAGCAAATGTTAGGGTAGCCTTCAGGCACATGGACAAGGAAATATTTATGTATCCTATGTGAGGCCAAAGCTTAAATATGCAGGCCCCTTTTGGAATCCACACTTGAAAATAGACATAGATAAGCTGAAAAAAGTTCATAGACATGCCTAAAAACTGGTGCCAGAAATGCACAATCTCAATTATGAGGAGAGGCTAAAGAAATTAAACTCACCATCACTCAAAGCTAGGAGAATGAAGGGAGATATGGTGATGTTTTTTAAATTTCTTTATGGTTATGACAGAGTGGATAAGGATCAATATTTTGATATGGCCTTCTGGAAGTCTAGGAATATGCAGTCTGACCAGCCCTTTCATTCCTGTAAGGTTTTGTTGAAAACTTTGTTATAAAACTAGAATCACTTACTGTGATTGACTTTAGCACGTATAAAACTTATCTTCTTCTGGTTTTACAGTAGCGGTTTTGTTGTATATATTAATATTTTATATCTCTGAAGCTGTCTATGTTATACCTTTTGTATTCATTCTTCCATAAATAGCTAAGTACCTTAATAATAAAACTAAATAATAACACGATTTCAAATTTCCTGGAAATAAGTTATTAATAATAAAACGCTCCCGGTCATTATATATGGAATAAGCGGTCATATTTATTGAACTTGTGGATTTCTTTATTTTTGTAATACCAACGAATAATAATGATAATGATTGATAATAATAATAATAATAATAATAATTAATAATAATAATAATAATAACTACTCTACTCTACTCTACTCTACTCTACTCTACTCTACTCTACTCTACTTATTAATTATTATTTATTATTATTATTATTATTATTATAAGGCCAATAACAATAATTCTCCCTGAGGGAGAGGGGCTAAAATACTTCCTCCGTGTTCCCCTGCGTGTCGCAAAAGTCGACTAAATGGGGCGGAGCTAGGGACTGGGAACTCCCTTTTCTGTATTTTCTCTTCCCCAGAAGTCAGAGTATTTTGCGTTTACTCAACCACTTCCCTTATAAGGGGAAAAATGGCTTAATGCTGGTATATGCAGAATAATCATCATCATCAGCATTATTATTATTATTATTATTATTATTACTATTATTATTATTATTATTATTATTATTATTATTATTATTATTATTATTATTATTATTATTTGAAGCAGAACTGTAATAAATTGTATTTTATGATTTTAAAATTTTCTTCTTGATTGATTGTATATTATAATCAGTATTGTTGGTCTCATCTGAAGTAATTTGTAATTACTTTCTGTTTAATGTCTGAACTGAACGTGGAGTTACGAATGCAATGACTATGTTTTTCAGTTGAAATAAACCTTTATAATGCTCATTTATTCATGCAGTCTTCAGTAAGAACGCTGAAAACTAATATATAATATATATATATATATATATAATATATATATATATATATATATATATATATATATATATATATATATTATTATTATTATTATTATTATTTTTTTTAATACATATGTGTTCTAAAAGGAGCTACGGAACGATTAGTTTTTGCCCTTGAATGACTGAGTTGGTACCCATATGAACTTGGGGAAAAAACTAGTGATGGAAAAACAAAGTATGAATTCACACAGTCAAGCTGTCCCGAGTCCAGTCCTCCCAGCATAACTACTTTTGGGGGATATGAAGGCAGGTGGAAGTGGTGACATTTTTCGGTTTAAATTTAATGTGTGTGTAAGACCGGGACGGTCAAAGAAAATTGCCCTCTTTGTGTCCAGGCACCAACAACACCAAAAGCAAATAGAAAGAGATAGGGAATTTTGTGACTTGTCAGATGTGAGGAGTCAGTAAAAGTGGTGTAAGGAATTTGCCAAACTATTGGGTGTAGGTGTAAGCATAGGAAAAGAGCCGTAACTGAAGGAACATTTAACATCGAGCTTTCCTGGCCACTTCTAGTCAAGCTCTAACTCCTGAAGCTCAACAGCCTGTTGATTGAATAATAAGTGGGATTAGTAGTAGGGCCAACAATACTGGTTAGAGAAGCACTATGCCCAATAATAATAATAGTAATAATAATAATAATAATAATAATAATAATAATAATAATAATAATAATAATAATCCCACAAAAAAAATATTTATTTATTTGTTTACGTATTTAACTGTTTATGCCATTGATTAATTATAGAAAAATGGAATTTCAATGTGTGTGTGTGCGTGTGTGTGTGTGTGTGTGTGTGAACAACTGCTCCATTTTTGTGAGGTGTTCCAGTTTTCCAGAATTTGAGTTAGTCATATCGAGATTATGAGCCAACTTCCCGCAAGTGGGACGAGTAGTAAAAACTCACCAGAAAGTTTATGGAACATATTCTAAAGACAGATCGTAACCTTTAGATTTAGTTTATTATGAGTCACTTGTTCCGGCAACTGGAATAAGTAACATCTCGAGAATGAAATCACTCTAAAGGTTGCGACAAATCGTATTCTTGAGATTCATTTTTAAAATATTTGCCCGAGTTAGAATCCTTCAGTAATTAGGCAATTTTTTGTTTTATGATTGTGACACCAGGACGGACCAAAAAAAAATAAAAAATAAAGTAAAGAAACAAAAATGGTGAGAGTTGTGACGTGTCAGATGTGCAGGGATAGTGAGAGATGAGTAACGAATATCCAAAAATATTCGGTGTTGACGTAGACATATAGAACGAATCGTAATTGAAGAAAGACTTAACATCGAACTGTCCTGGACAGTCCCATGTAAGTCCAAAAGATCCTTCGGCTGTAGTATCACAATGGGTGACTGGTGCCATGAGCCAACCTACTACGTGGTAAATAACAAGTTGAGGATCATGAGAGGGTGGAAATGGTATGTTCATTTTATGAGAAAGAAAAATGATGTGATAAAAAAAAACATAACTGACATTGTCCAATGACGCAAGACAAAATGAAGACCGGAAAAGAGGTACATCGACGGTATGAGCAAGTTCTTTAGAAGAGGATGATTTTGGCAACAAAAATGATTGGTGGAGGCTGGTTTCATAGAGCGACTCTGCATGAAATTGGGAAAAGCTGCAGGCAAAGAAAGAGGAGGTTAAGAGTCTTGAATTCTCTTTCTAAGATTGGTATTTTAGCGCCCGGTTCCTACCAAGGAAGTCCTGAGTTCCACTCATTTAGGTTTCTGTTACAGTTTCTCTCATCGCCAGCCTGATTTGGATATAAGGAATGGGTAGTGGCATCTTTCGTGCTATAGTCTGTGTTATCAGCAGGCACAGAGACTTAAATCCTAGATGTATAGAATCAATATTGTAAGCACGTCATTACACGATATAGGGCTGCAGTTACGGCAAAATGTCCACCTAGCAGCTCTCTTGCAAAAATCCAGAAGAAAATAATTTCTTTTTAGGATTTTATGATGTTTGTAAGGTAGACTATTTTTCTTCTTCCTCACCCAGATATACTTGAGTACTGCTATGCCGTGGGCATTGATGTTGTGCAAGAGGCTCATCTATTACCCTTGGCTCGCTCGGCCCTTTTGCAACCTCTGCCGACGCCATGGACCCCAGTGTAAGCCGTTGTTTGTTTATTCATGAAATTATCTAACTTTTCCTTTTATTATGTATGCCTTTTGATCTGTGATAATATTCTTGAACACGTACAAATTTCATTTAACGTTTTATATGAGGGTTTGACGTATTTCATTATTTAGTTTTTTTATTAATGTTTTGTAATGCTGTACTATGTATGTCTGAATATTTCCATTATCCTTTCATTTTTAGTGAGGACTCTCGACTTGGATTGTATTTCTACAACCAGGCAACCGGGGAAAGCAGCTGGAGTCATCCCGTGGATGCTATAGTCAGAGCTCTCATCATCAGAGATAGGAGCAAAGCAAAGACCTGTACAGGTAGGCAGAAAAATGCATCTATGAGTTTTCACCAAGGCTAGGAACAATATAATTAACTGTACTGGTAGACAGAACTGGGACAGAAGTCATAAGTTTCACCAGAGATAGAAGCAAAATAAGAATATGCACGGGTAGACCAGAAAAGTATAAAATTGGAGTGCTTTCCTTGAGATAGACACTGACTGTACCGGTAGGTAATTCGTTACCACTTGATTGAAAATAGGATAAAACAAGGATTTATTTTGATAGACCAGGGATGGACTTCATTAACGCTTACGAATATAATGTTATAGTAATATGAAGTATTAGAGAATATCCCTAATATATCCTATGGAGTATTTTCTCTAATATTTTATTTTTAAACAACATTAAATAAAGAAGAGTCATCTTGTGTTGAAACCTTAGGAATGATGTGAAATTGTTGTAGTTATTGTAACTTTGTGACGAACGTCTATATATTACTGCTACTAGTCTAAATAACCCCGCTACAGAGAATCAATACTACCCATAGGCATAACTACTGTACAGCCTCTATTGAAGAATCTCTCTTCGTGACTTATGGCCAACAAACAATATTTCTTCATTCTAACAATGCAATAATAAACACCATCTCTAAAACAATCGTTAGTATAAGACACACGATGCTCTGGAGTTTGCTCCAACAATCTACATAAATATGTGACCTCTGTTTGCATTTTATCTGCATGAAATACGAATACTAGTAAGGAACTAAGAACTACTTCAACCAGACAAAAAGGTTTTATGAAACTGAAAAAAAAAATAACTTTATTAGTTACAGCAGTGAACTTGAATAGCATCTTGTATAGCTCAAATCTCTTGGTGTCCACCTACCTTATCTCACGAAGAGAGATTCTTCAATAAAGGCTGTACTGCATAGCTGTACAGCCTTTATTGAAGAATCTCTCTTCGTGAGATGAGATAGGTGGACACCAAGAGATTTGAGCTATACAAGATGCTATTCAAGTTCACTGCTGTAACTAATAAAGAGTGATTTTTTTTTTCAGTTTCATAAAACCTTTTTGTCTGGTTGAAGTAGTTCATAGTTCCTTACTAGTATTCGTATTTCATGCAGATGAAATGCAAATAGAGGTCACATCGTTATGTAGATTTTTGGAGCAAACTCCAGAGCATCGTGTCTTATATTAACGATGGTTTTAGAGATGGTGTTTATTATTGCATTGTTAGAATGAAGAAATATTGTTTGTTGTTGCCACTTCTCTGTAATATATAACAATATTAGGTTAAACGTATTTCTTAAATCCATGCTGATTAATGTGTTAGATAAGGACTTTGAGACTATTGGGCTCGTGAAATATACCCGTTATATAGTTTGTTCTCTGGATGACTACACTTTAAAACATCCATTCATTAATTTGACACATTTTTATATTAAGACAGAGAGAGAATTCCGGACTATTATTTTATCCAAAAATTATATCAGATTTTTTTTTTTTTTTTAGTAGGCTTTGACATTAGCTGTTATATAACTTAATATTGAATGCTTTCTAGTAGTGCACTAAAATTTTTTCAGCTACTTGTGTTTTACTGCAGATTCCTGCATTGAAGATCTGAATACAGAAGAGGATATAGTCTCTGAGTTTCTGAAAGGAGAAATCAGCAGCTTCTGTGATCTTTCACGAGCCGACTGTGATGCAAACAAACCGTCCAATATCATTAACACAGCTTTAACCTTACCTGACCAGTGCAATAGTGTTGCTTCTCTTGAGAAGACACTTACAAAGTCTTCCAACGATTCTGTACCTAATACTTACAATAATCATCATGGAAATGCTCATCAGAGTACAATAAAAACAGATGAAAAGAACGGTAATGATATTCTTAACCTAACTCAAACACTGGAGAGAGAAGCTACCAGAGATTCGTTAGTGAGCAGAAGTGTTAATACTGTTTTGAATAATAGTAATGACAATGAAATTCTGACGCATAAAGAGGATGATATTGCCTTCAATGTGAGTAACTTAGTGGAAGATGAAACATCGTCTGAAAATATTGGCAAGACCTTTGATGAGGTAGCTAGTAAAAACCTTGGAGAGCATTCAGAAGTATCTGAAGATTATTCTTCTGTTGGACGTCTGACTCCTCCTGACGGTGCTGAATGTAGCGAAATAGAAGTGATGCATGGATCCAAAGAAGATCTTGGAAGAGGGCTTGGAGGGAGGCCTGCGTTAGGACCTCCTCCTTTAGGAGCATCCCCACAACCATTAGTGTCCTTGTCTTCTCTCGGAGGTCCTCCCTCGCTCGGAAGTTCTTCCACTTTCGGAAGGGCTCCTTTGGGGAGTGCTGGTGGGCCCTTGGGAGGGGGTAGAATACCTCCAATAGGGGGACATTTGACCCCTTTAGCTCCTATTGCCGCCGCCAATAAAGCTTTGCCAGCTGGTCAGTTGGTAAGTAATATTATTTACTGTCACCGAATGTAAGAGAACATTTTCTCTTGCTGATTAATGAAATTATCTTGTAGGTGTTCATTGAAACTGGTCCACTTAGTGCTTATGATGGAAGAGAAACATTTACTAATTACAAATAATCGGTTATCTATCTTACTGGACCATAAGTATAAATATATCTCTTAGGTAAAATACTGAAGCTCAAATGAACTTTAATTCTTTAAAAAGAGTAAGAAAACTGAATACCTGCAGTCCACAGAGCTTGATAGTTTAAAAGTTATTTGATCAAGGATGCTGCACTTGGTTCTATTCTAATTGGTGAAGACACAACTTAAAAAATTTGCCTTACTCTTCATACGAAAAAACAGATAGTAATAGGTTCAGTTTAAAATTTTATGTTTTCTCAAACAAGATTTTATGATCATTACCTGAAAGTATTTTGTATAGAGAAAGTTTTCCTTACTATGTTTATATGGTTCATTTTTTTCTCGTATTTTTTCTCCATAGTCCCCTCTGAAACCTCCTGTTGGGAGTGTTGTACGCCAGCCCCCGAAGAAGAAAGAAGGTAAAGTGGATCATATTAACTATGTATTTATATATATATATATATTTGGAAGAGTTATTTGCTTTCTGTATGATTTTTTTTTTTTGCTTAAGTTTATTTCCAGACTATATGGGATCACAAAAGTAGATTTTCACATTCATACTCAAATAAATATTTTACAATATTTGCACTTTAGAATTCTGGTTGATATTGAAAATTTTATTTTTAGCTGCAAACGTTTTATTGATATTCAGTTTTGTCTCTTTGATGACAAGCAAATAAATAATTTCATATTTTTAGCTACTATTTCATTATTTGAATACTCGAACCCTGTAAAATATGTGAAAATAATGATTTAAATTTACTTTTGTGCTTGATGACACTTTCTCATTTATTTATTTGTGATTGCCTATTGTCATTGCAGTAGCATCAGTATGAGTGCCATTCTTTTTGCACCTGCACATCGGTCAAAGAAATGAGCTTAATTATACATTATAAAAGTCTGACCCGCATCCATTTCTACAAGGGAAATTGCACAGCTTATTTGATCTTTGCCAGCACCATTTTGAGATAAGAAGGAGAGGGTAGTGGCATCGCTCTTTTGTTATCCCTTTTGTCACCTTTGCATACTCGTTGTTGAGTAGCTTGTTTCTACAAGTACTGTGTATGGGTCTGTGGTATAACAGTATTTTTATGAGTTCAGGGCCATGATAGAACATTAATTCATATCATTCAGCTCGCTTAGAATAGGAAAGAAAAAATGTACTAAGCAAACATAGTGATCATTTTTACTTTTCAGGAATGCGTAGGGAATGGGTTTGTAGAATGAAAAAAGGGGATTCGTACTTAAGATTAGGTGTCCCGAGGTAGCTTCTCTGTTGGCACGATAAAGAAGATACTCCTATCTCTATCTATCTATCTATCTATCTATCTATATATATATATATATATATATATATATATATATATATATATATATATATATATATATATATATATATATATATACAAATAATCTGTGTCTATCCCCATAATGGTGTATAATAGCTACGCAAAACGAGGTGTACGAGTAGCGTGTCAAACAATAGTCATTTATAAAGCATGACGCTGTAAATGTATTACTCCGTCATTGACTTAACACATCTATAGGTGTTCTCATATGGCCTGCTGAGCTGACAAAGGCTACCACACAATGCACACTACTACCTCCCTTCTTCCCCTAATGGTTTCGGTGAAGAGTAACACTACGAACCACCTTTGAGAATTGATCTCATGATCTGTTGATAAATCCACTGTTACTTTTGCAAAAGTCAAAGAGCAAGTTTCACAGTACTAATAAGCAACATATAT
>JAXCGZ010013244.1:7500-12500 GCA_037179515.1 Halocaridina rubra | reverse complement strand
TATATATATATATATATATATATATATATATATATATATATATATATATATATATATATATATATATATATATATATATATATATATATATATATGTATATATATATATATATATATATATATATATATATATATGTATATATATATATATATATATATATATATATATATATATATATATATATATATATATATATATATATATATATATATATATATATATATATATATATATATATATATATATATATATATAGATATATATAGATATATATATATATATATATATATATATATATATATATATATATATATATATATATATATATATATATATATATATATATAGATATATATATATATATATATATATATATATATATATATATATATATATATATATATATATATATATATATATATATATATATATATATATATATATATATATATATATATATATATATATATATATATATATATATATATATACCTTGGCTGTTTCCCCCTTTAATTGGGGGGTAGCCGACATCAAGAAAGGGAAACAAATAGGGGGATTACTTTGCTCTAAGGGCAATGACGAGGGAGCTAGCGACCGTTCAGATGGCACTGCTGGAGTGCCACAGCCCATCATCCCGGCTCTTCCACAACCTGTGTCGCTTCACAACTGCCAGCTCCTCCTACTGCCCCTACCACAGGGCTATCTCTGTAAGATGCAGCCCCGTGGTAACAGCAGATGCCCATCAGAGCCGCGTCACAATCGCTCGCCGCTCATTCCTATTCCTAGCACGCTCACTTGCTTCCCTCACATCCATCCTCCTATCATTCAGGGCTCTCCTTACTCCATCCCTCCATCCAAACCTAGGCCTCCCTCTAGCATTTCTCCCATCAACTCTCGCATTCATCACCTTTTTCAGCAGCCTTTCATCGTCCATCCTTTCCACATGGCCAAACCATCTCAGAACATTCATATCTACTCTGGCTGCAATTTCTCTCCTCACACCCGTTCTTGCTCTCACCACTTCATTCCTAACCCTATCCAATCGAGATACACCAATCATACTCCTCAGGCATTTCATCTCAAACACATTTAGTTTCCGTCTCTCACTTACTTTCATACCCCATAACTCTGATCCATACATCACAGTTGGCACAACCACTTTCTCATACAAAACTTTCTTAACATTCATTTCCAACCCTCTATTCTTCATCACTCCTTTCAATGCACCCAACACTTTACGTCCTTCATTCACTCTGTGACACACATCTGCTTCCACTCCACCATATGCAGCTATAACCGAGCCTAAATACTTAAACTGATTAACCTCCTCAAGTGTCTCTCCATTCAACATAACATTCAATCCAGCGCCATCCTCATTTCTTGTACACCTCATAACCTTACTCTTTCCCACATTCACTCGCAGCTTCCTTCTCTCACACACCATTCCAAATGCTGACACTAACTGACGCAGCTTTTCCTCTGAATCTGCCACCACCACAGTATCATCTGCAAACAGCAACTGATTCAGCTCCCACTCGTTATCATCCCCATCTACCATTCTCAAACCTCGACCACGCACTCGCTCATTCACCTCTCTTACAACTCCATCAATATACAAATTGAACAGCCATGGTGACATCACACATCCCTGTCTCAGTCCCACACTCACTGGAAACCACTCACTCACTTCATTCCCTACCCTAACACAAGCTCTACTGCCCTCATACAAACTCTTCACTGCATGCAACAATTTACCATTGATTCCATATAATCTCAAAACATTCCACATAGCCTCTCTATCAACTGTATCATATGCTTTCTCCAGATCCAGAAATGCAAAATACACATCCTTACCCTTTGCTAAATATTTCTCACATAACTGCCTAACTATAAATATCTGATCTATACAACCTCTACCTCTCCTAAAACCACTCTGCATATATATATATATATATATATATATATATATATATATATATATATATATATATATATATATATATATATATATATATATATATATATATATATATATATATATATATATATATATATATATATATATATATATATATATATATATATATATATATATATAGATATATATATATATATATATATATATATATATATATATATATATATATATATATATATATATATATATATATATATATATATATATATATATATATATATATATATATATATATATACAGTGTTCCTTCCATTATCGCGATGGCTCGGTTCCGGGACCCGGCGCGAGGCAGGAACATCGCGAAGTAGGATCAGCCTATATGTACATAGATATTTTAATTTGTTTTTACGTTTACACTGTATAAACCCTCCCTGTACTGTTAACAAACCACCCTTTACTTCATAAATAACAGCATGCAACGTAAATTTATATGAAAGTGATAGATAAAATTACGGTGAATGAAGTGGTAATTACATGACATACTCATGTACATAGGTATTTTACAATTATTTTTACGTTTACGTACTGTATAAACCCTCCCTGCACTGTTAAAAAACCACCCTTTACATTATAAATAACAATATGCAGCGTAAATTTACATGAAAGTGATAGATAAAATTATGGTGAATGAAGTGGTAATTACATGACATACTCATGTACTTAGGTATTTTACAATTATTATAAATAACAGCATGCAACGTAAATTTATATGTACGCGATAGGTAAACTTACCGTAAATGAGGTGATGATGATCTTTCTTGACCCCGGAGGAAATTATTTCGCAGCCAATAAAAGCTTTTCGGCTGCTTTTTGGGGAAGAAGAACATGGTAATGGGGAGTTGCGGTTGCTGTTTCTTTTGTTGCAAGATGGTATGGTAAGGAATCATGGCACTGTCGAGAAAATTACAGGTCACCGAACGAACCATATTATCGTCATATTCCTGCGAGAGTTGTTGGGCTGCTTTCACATATTGACATATGGTTGCCAGACAATCGAGTGTAAGGCCAGGTTCTTCAATTACTTCGTGCGTTTCCTGAATTTCTTCCTCTTCTTCGCTCGCTGATTTCGTTATATCTTCCAAGTCTTCATCACTCAAAGGCTGCGAGTGGCAGTCAATCAGTTCATTCACATCTTCGTGAGTCATATCTTTAAAGCCTTCTCCTCCTAGCAATGCAGCCAACTTCACAGCTTTCGCAACTGCTGACTTCTGCACTTCGTCAGGAGCAAATCCCTTGTAGTCGTGGATGACATCGGGCCACAATTTCTTCCAGCTGGCATTGATTGTGGCCGACTTCATATCTTTGATTGCATTCTGAATATTTTGAAGGCATGTGGCAATCGTGTAATTACGCCAATATGTCTTCACTGAGAATTCTTTGTCCGAATCCATGGATTCAACCAGGTTTGCCAGGGCATTTTGTGTGTAGAGGGCCTTGAATGCACGAATAACGCCTTGATCCATAGGCTGAATCAGTGACGTCGTATTTGGTGGCAGGAACTCTACTTGAACAACATCATATTTGAGATTAGTTGCGTGGCCACCAGCATTATCCATCAAAAGAAGGACTTTAAATTCAAGGCCTTTTTCCACAAGATAAAGTTTTACCTGAGGGATAAAGCATTGGTGAAACCAGTCCGATGTGAGGCTTTTCGTGATCCAGGCCTTAGGGTTATGCATCCAATACATTGGCAGCAGATTCTTATTCTTGTTCTTCAAAGCCCTAGGGTTCTTTGACTTGTAGATAAGCCCGGGCTTTAACATGAAGCCCGCAGCATTCCCACACATGATGAGGGTAACGCGATCTTTGTGCGCTTTAAATCCCGGGGCTTTAGCTTCGTCCTTGAAGAGAAAAGTGCGAGATGGCATTCTCTTCCAAAATAAACCAGTCTCATCCATGTTGAAGACTTGCTCAGGAATATATTCCCCTTCGGCGATAATTTTCTTGAAGTCGTTCTTGACGTACTTTTCTGCGACAGCTGTATCTGCAGAGGCAGCTTCGCCATGCACTGAAACGCTTTTTAGGCCATAGCGTTTTTGAAATTTGATGAACCATCCCCTGCTAGCAATGAACGGTTGTATCCTCGGTGCAGAATCACTGGAGGGTCCTGGTTGTGGGTTGTCGATATCTTCTTCTCTCCCCTCCTCCTCTCCACGGTCGCCACTGTCGTCGACGGGTTTGTTTGTAGCAAATGTATCGTACAGCTTCTTCGCCTTTGTTTGTATGATATTGGTGTTTAAGCTGATGTTTTTCTTTCTGCAGTTAGCAATCCACAGGGCCAAAGCAGCTTCCATCCGCACTACTGCCTTATTGCGGGATGTTACGACCCTCTTCGCTGATTTATCAAAAGAAATGCTCGCTGTTTTCCTGATCTTTGCCTCGTTCTTTTTGATGTAGCGAACAGTAGATTCATTGAGGCCAAAATAGCGGCTGACATCCGTGAACTGTTTTCCTTCTTTCAACATATCTAAGAGTTTCACCTTATCTACTATGGTTAACATCCTCCTTTGCCGCTTAGGCTGACTACCAGAAGCCTTAGAAGGTGAAGGACGTTTGGGAGGCATTGCAAAGCTTAAATTACGCGTGAAAACACAATCAGAAGCAAAACGTATTAATAAGCACAACCTGAACAGCGCACACGCGAGTTAGACTGAACGAGTGAGGCGGGACATTGGAAAATGGTGGGAAAAGCAAACTGCAATGAAAAAGCCAATCAGACCCCATGATATAGAACATACAGAAAAACAATTCTGTGATTCGTCGTCTCCCGACCTTTCAGCCAATAGTATTCCATGAACTATCTCACGTAGGTGAGAGCCTTTTCGTTTTCCGAAAGCTGATAGCTGTATCGTATTTTACATAGTGCAATACTGTTAGTATTTATGTTTTTTATTATTTTTTGCTGTTTTATTATTCTTAGGCTAGGAAGTGCTTGTTTTATCAATAAAATAATGAAAATTTCAATATTCACTGGGTCACGTAGGTGAGAGCCTTTGCGTTTTCCGAAATGTGATACCGGTA
>JAXCGZ010013244.1:0-2500 GCA_037179515.1 Halocaridina rubra | reverse complement strand
TGCATCTTACAGAGGTAGCCCTGTAGTAGGGGACTTGGCAGTTATGAAGCGACACAGGTTGTGGAAGAGCCGCGAGGATGGGCTGTGTCACTCCAGCAGTGCCGTCTGAACGGTTGCTAGCTCCCTCATCATTGCCCATAGAGCAAAGTATTCCCCTTTGTTTCATTTTTTTATGTTGGCTACCCCCCAATTGGGGGAGACAGCCAAGGTAGATAGATAGATAAAAGATATACAGATTTACTGTACAGTAAACAAATTAATATACTCGATTATGCGGTGGGCAACAGGCATACACTGGGACGTGCATGGCAAGTGTTGCCAGATAAAGCAGATGTTTTTATTTTCAAATGTATGGTACATTTTTAGATATCTATTAATTATAAGAAGGTAGTACTGTAATTTATATAAAAATGTACTTCATCTTTAAGATACTTGAAGGAACTTAGCAGCTTACATGTATATTTTTTATATTTATCATTTCTCTCATTCATATATTCTGGCAACACTGATGGTGGCGGTGAGCTTGAGGATGCAAACGTTTTGCCGCGCCCGTATTAGCTGATGCACCCTCGCACGCTATTTCCCTAAAGATATTATATCGAAAGTTTGTTTGCTGTTTGTTCTTAATTCTTTTTCATAATATCCGATGGCATTAAGCAGTAGAAGAGGAGGAGGATGCGGGAGAACGAACCCCTATCGGCAATCGTTTTGCCGCTTCCGTGTCAGCTAATGCTTATCACTATTCAGGCACAATATCTTACTCATAAAATATTTATTTACTCACTCTTTTTGGGGTCTGTCCAATATTCAAGATTATAGTATGTATTATTAATATTGCTTGGTTCTAAACATTATTTTATCTTCTTTACATATCGACCGTGCTGCACGAAATCTAAACGTAAGCAAAGTCAGCTGAGAGAAAAAGCAAACTATACTATTCGTTACAAATAAAGCGTATATTGGGGAAACTTGAATGAAATATATATATATATATATATATATATATATATATATATATATATATATATATATATATATATATATATATATATATATATATATATATATATATATATATATATATATATATATATATATATATATATATATATATATATATATATATATATATATATATATATATATATATATATATATATATATATATTCTCTACATGCCATTTCCCTGATGATATTATATCGAAAGTTTGTTTGCTGTTTGTTCATAATGCTTTTTTTTTAATTTTCTTCACAATATTCGATCGCATTAAGAGGAAGAAGAGGAGGAAGCTGTGGGAGAACGAACCTCTATCGACTAACGTTTTGTCACACTTCCATATCAGCTGAGGCACCCTCGCACACTATTTCCCTGACGATATTAAATTGAAAATTTATTTGTTGTTTGTTCTTAATGCTTTTTTTCAATTTTCTTCATAATATGCATTCGCATTAAGCGGTAGAAGAGGAGGAGGCTGTGGGAGAATGAACCTCTATCGGAAAACGTTTCTGTCACACTTCCGTATCAGCTGATGCACCCTCGCACGCTATTTCCCTGACGATATTATATAAAAAATTTGCTTGCTGTTTGTTCTTAATGCTTTTTTTCAGTTTTCTTCCTAATATTAGATCGCATTAAGTGGTAGAAGAGAAGGAGGATGCGGGAGAATGAACCTCTATCAGCAAATGTTTTGTCACACTTCCGTATCAGCTGATGCACCCTCGCACGCTATTTCCCAGACGATATAATATCGAAAATTTGTTTGCTGTTTGTTCTTAATGCTTTTTTTTTAATTTTCTTCATAATCGATCGCATTAAGTGGTTGAAGAGGAGGAGGATGCGGGAGAAGGAACCTCTATCGGCAAACGTTTTGCTTCTTCCGTATCAGCTGATGCACCCTCGCACACTATTTCTCAGACGATATTATATTGAAAATATTTTTGCTGTTGGTTGTTAATGCTTTTTTCAATATTTTTCATAATATTCGATCGCATTAAGTGGTAGAAGAAGAGGAGGATGGCGGAAAAGTGCCTCCGAGGCGGTCGATATTTTACTAAAATTAAATTTTTTTTTTCAAATTTTTTTGCTTGGGCATTATTTGCGAATTTCGTATTGTTTTACTATTATTTTTTAGGGGCATTATTATAGTTTTGCAGTAAAGAAAAACCTCGAAAAAACGAACAAGGTGTATATGTATGTATGTATGTGCATATATAGTTATGCATTTGTTATTTTATGTAGATAGGGCTTTTTTTTTTTTACTATCATTACTAATTTTATTTTCATACAGTTTAGTCAAGTATTGATTCTAATTTCTTTTGCGGCCAGTTTGTGGGGGATTACCAATTGATCCCGGCCGGCAATTAATATTGGTATCACTATATCCCTTGTAAATTCCCTTTGGGGCAGATTTTTCTCCTTTTCATATGTTATTTATTTACTAGCTGTATCTCATGTCATTTTACTTTGAGAAGGTGGTCAGTTAAGGTCACGAAATTAATA
>JAXCGZ010013243.1:205000-207500 GCA_037179515.1 Halocaridina rubra | reverse complement strand
GTACTCTGTGTTAACTTGTTTTGTCAGGGATTGGCGTTTATTTACTTTTCTGGCACTCTTTTGCATATTCCATTTTTCATAGGAATTTGCTTTATTTTGTTATATGTTTCTGTTTTCATGTGTGGAGGTTGCAAGGAATTTATTTTTAAGATGGTCGCCGTTTACGATAGGAGCTGTGAGGAGTGGTTGAGGTGTGTGTGGATCGTGGTGAATGCGCGTTTCTTGGCTCGGCCACCCCCCTTACAGGGGGAATGAGGCATGTGTATATGTATTATTTATTCCATTCAGTTAGCAGTGGCTATGAAACCTCAGCTATCTCTTGTTTTTATTTTGATTCTATGTTATTCTTTATCAATATGTGTTTAGAAACTCTGGCCAAATTATCTATTTATGGTTTTTCATATTTAAGTCTATTATTTTATATTGTTATTTTTATAGAAAATTGGGAGAAACTTTCTGAACATCCTGGACGTGTGTGTGTGTATGTGTGTGTGTATACACATAGATTAATAGATAGATAGATATGGGTGTGTGTGTGTGCTCCTGTGTATCATCTCTGAAAAAAAACTGTCTTCATAAGAGAAAAATTATCTCTAAACACTCATATCAAAGGCGAAGCATGAAGGCTGGTGTCTGTCCTTGAGTAAATTATGCATTTCTCTTTGATGTTATTCCATTATGATAAGTGTGTAAAGATATTTATGGACCAATATATATATATATATATATATATATATATATATATATATATATATATATATATATATATATATATATATATATATATATATATATATATATATATATATATATATATATATATATATGCACACTTATACTCATACACACAAACAAACACACATGTGTGCGCACGCGCACTTCGTTTACTTTATAACTGTGCACCTTTTATTATCTAACCTAAAACTAAGGAGACTTTAACTGCATTTAAACCAGGAGCCGTAACTCTTTGAAGAGCAATCTGTGAACCGAATCGCTGCAAACATTCCAGGCACGTTTTCATGAGTATGATTCCGATTGGAATAAATAAAACACAACTGGTCTCTCTAAAAAGCTGAGTTTAGTTTGTTTCCAGTCAGCAATTATATATATATATATATATATATATATATATATATATATATATATATATATATATATATATATATATATATATATATATATATATATATATATATTCGTGTAAGTGGGTGTATGTGTGTGTGTGGTGTGGATAATTTCCCATTAGAGAGGAATGTGGATGTTACACAAGCTTCCTGGACACATTGTTCCAGATATCCCCGTTGATATGAGTTTTAGAGAGATTCTTCTTCCAAAGAGCTAACAGATCTCTTCTCCAGAAATGTTTTCAACAGTAAAGTACATTTTACCTTGGAATACATGCTTCCGAAAGGCAACCTTTATCGTCAGGCTATTAAGCACACTTTGCATTACGAGGTGATGGAAAACGAAGGTAGTCATATGAAAACCAATTTTATTAATCAAATACATCAGTTTCATATCTAACGGGTGTGGACGGAAAGGCATTGTACCCTGAGGGCGTTCCAGCTATACTGAGAACGTTCCTGACTGGAACCCGGTTTTCGAAAGCGTTTTGTTATCGGGAAAAAATGAATAATGGTACAGCACTAGGTTTATTTTTTCTCAAGCCAAGTTTTCCTTGGAAAGACTGTACAACTTTTGGTTAAACTATATTTGGTTGAAGTTCATTCTTATTTGTGGCTCTATAATAGTTTCTTCATTATAAGTAAAGAGTAAGGGAAAAAGAGGGGAAATTTATAATTGTATATATAATTTTTTAAAGCATATTATGTATTTTAGCTTTTCATGTATAACAAATTATATTTTTCCTATAATAACGGCAATAATGCATATTCTTATATATTTTATTTATTTATACTGTTGTTTATTATTTCACTTAAAAATATAAAAGTCATTACAAGAATTTCTTGGCATGTAAATGATTGCAAATGGTAAAGAGGTATATATATTTTTTCTCTTTACTTTGGATATGTTAAAATATACTTATCTAAAAAAAATTTCAGCTTTATATATATATATATATATATATATATATATATATATATATATATATATATATATATATATATATATATATATATATATACTAAAAGCTCATCAAAGATCTCTTCCCTTTGTAGTCAGTAATAATTATAATAATAATAATAATAATAATAATAATAATAATAATAATAAATATGATCGTTGTCCTCATCATTACAATAATAATGCCCAAAAAGCCTCGCTGATTATTATTATTATTATTATTTTTTTTTTTTTACCTAGGGATCAGGTGGTAGCTGCATATTCAATATTCTTTTTCAATGCAGCCATTGTCCCTC
Organism: Halocaridina rubra; assembly: GCA_037179515.1. NCBI lineage: Eukaryota > Metazoa > Arthropoda > Malacostraca > Decapoda > Atyidae > Halocaridina > Halocaridina rubra. The sequence continues at coordinate 205,119 of JAXCGZ010013243.1, read as the reverse complement.
TGTAATATGACCTGCAGTTCGCATATATTATACTAAGCATTGAATCTAGAAATGAATAATAAAAATTGAAAATGTTTGGATTACATGAATAAAAAAAAGTATTACCTAGTTACTGCTTG
>JAXCGZ010013243.1:195000-200000 GCA_037179515.1 Halocaridina rubra | reverse complement strand
TTGAAAATCGGTTTAGATTCTCCAAAATTGGCTTTGATTTGTAACAAATTTCATGTTACATTTTCAGATTTAGCGTACTAATATAAATAAGTATTTATTGTACTTCAGTTTTTTCCATTGTGTTCTCTAGTTTTTATAACAGCTCCGTATACCTTGATGATCTCCAAGAAGGTTGATAAAATATACCTATTTCCTGCTTCTTAGTTTATTTTAGTCCCTAACAAAGATGTTTTAATTCTTACAAAAGTTTTTAAAATATTATGAGAATAATATGTCTGATAAACTTCCTTGTTCATTATGCACCCTATTTGATTGTAACCCTATCTCGACTTACAAGTTAACTCTAATCAATAAATAAAAAATATTATCTAACAATCCTCGCTTGTTCCAAATGCAGTCGCAATTTATAATTCAGATATATATATTACCATTAATATACTTTATCAAAGATATAATTTTTTGAGGCCCACTCGAAGTTAAGTTCTGAACTTTGTGGAGTGTAGGCCTATATACAATTAATTAGGACAAATATTATAATATCTCAGATCTTGTCCAATGAAACTGTCACTCTGTATTGCATTATTTAGCTTTCTGTCAAATCTCAAGAATATTTTATCATGTTTTCCTAGTCTAACTCGATATACGTATCGTATCATTGGAATTATGATACTACTACTACTACTACTGCTACTACTACTACTACTGCTACTACTACTACTGCTACTGCTGCTGCACTTTAATAACTGCTTAAAGAGGTGCAGAAATAATTAGTAATGAATAAGCAGATTAAATAGTTTTCTTATTCCTATGAATAGCTGCTTTAATGGGCGAAGAAAAAATACAAATACTTAATATGAATAAAGTATTTGTAACCTACTTGCTGCTTCAGGTGTCTGATACTTCCACATCTCATCAGCCGCTGCCAGGGTTTATATACTCTCTAGATGCCTCTACCCCCTTATCCCCACCTCCCCTCTCACCCCTATAGCCCTTCTTTAATTCTTTTTTTCTTTACTTTATACATTTTTATATCCCATATGTAACATGCTCTCTTATCCTTCTCCATTCATCTAATTATCGCCTCCTCTCTCCCCTCTTTATTTATATTTTCTCCATGTACCTTGTTTTATTTTATCATCTTCCTTATACCTCTCATTTGTATTCCAAATCTCTGTTCATCTTATTGTCATCTTCTGTTTCTCTTCCGTATTTCTATTCTATTTCCTCCATGCATCATTTTACAACCTCCATGTGCATCTATGGCCTCTTCTAATTCTTCTTTCATCCTATTATTATCTATTTATCTCTCCCTCCTAAATTTCTTTTCTGTTTTCTTCATATACAGGGTGTCCACAAAGTCTGGGTACATAGGAAATTTCACTATGCAGAGCTATTCAATCGAGTTCACCTGAATTTTGTGAAGCGCATCAAATTATGCATTGAAAATGATGGAGATCATATTGAAAATATTATTTATTAACATTAGATTTAAATAAAATTGTTTTGTTTTAAAAGTATGTGTTAATCACCTGTGTACCCAGACTTCGTCTGGGTACACAGGTGATTAACACATACTTTTAAAACAAAACAATTTTATTTAAATCTAATGTTAATAAATAATATTTTCAATATGATTTCCATCATTTTCAATGCATAATTTGATGCGCTTTACAAAATTCAGGTGAACTCGATTGAATAGCTCTGCATAGTGAAATTTCCTATGTACCCAGACTTTGTGGACACCCTGTACATTTTAAGTCTACCATGTGTTTCATTCTCCCCTTCCTCTCCTCTATTCATCCTTTCATCTCCTCCTATCTCACTTCCCATTTTCTTATTTTTCTCCTTTTATCTCTCTTACTCCTCATTCATTTCTCTATTCATCCTATCACTCCCTCCTATCTCACCTCCATATGTCTGTTATCTTTTCTGCATATTCCATATTTTTTTTTATATAACATATGCTTCCTGGCCCTATTCCTTCTGTCCATTTATACCATCACTACCGCCTATCTCTCTATCTCTTTTTTCATTTATTTTTTTATCATATACCTCTTTTACAAATTCTATATTCTTCTTATTAATCTTCTCCTACTCATTTTATCAGTAATTCCTATCTCCCATCCTTATATATTTGTTTTTTTTTCTTCAGTTCATCTTTTTCGCATCTTCTATATGCAGCCTACGCCTATTGACAATCTTCATTCATAACAGCAACACATTTTTTTTTTCTTCCACTTTATTACTTTTTACATATCACCATATTATTCCCTCTTTATTTATTTTTTTGAATTATTTTCTATGCTTTTTACGTCGCTCATATGTTTTTCCTCCTTTTCTTCCAGATTCTCCATATAACTTAGAGCTTACAACACCATCTCTCTCTCTCTCTCTCTCTCTCTCTCTCTCTCTCTCTCTCTCTCTCTCTCTCTCTCTCTCTCTCTCTCTCTCTCTCTCTCTCTCTCTCTCTCTCTCTCTCTCTCTCTCTCTCTCTCTCTCTCTCTCTCTCATACCATTTCTACCTTTTATTCTATCCTATCTATTTTTCCATTACTACTGTCTTAATTTGTTTCAGTTTTATTTACCCTTCTCTCCTTTTTTCATTTGCCCTTCCCCCCCCCCTAAAATCTTTCAGCAGGGAGACCATTCAGATTATTACGGCTTTATTTGGTGATTTTCCGTCAAAGCCTATATAATCAGCAAACTTACTTCATTAGCGCATTCAAAACATCCTATTTTTTCTCTTGAATAGCTATGGGTACACAGTTGAAACACGTTTATTTCGTCAAAAAAAAATATATACGTAAATGATCATTTATACTTGTATTATATATTAAACCATATAATGAAATATTTATGTGTTGATTAAGATGTTAACATAGTATTGTTTTATTTATTCATCCATATATATACATATATATATATATATATATATATATATATATATATATATATATATATATATATATATATATATATATATATATATATATACACCCACCAGACTGTGGTGGGTATATATATATATATATATATATATATATATATATATATATATATATATATATATATATATATATATATATATATATATATATATATATATATATATATATATATATATATATACACCCACCAGACTATGGTGGGTATATATATATATATATATATATATATATATATATATATATATATATATATATATATATATATATATATATATATATATATATGTATATATATTTATATATATATGTATATATATATATATATATATATATATATATATATATATATATATATATATATATATATATATATATATATATATATATATATATATATATATATATATATATATATATATATATATATATATATGTATATATATATATATATGTATATATATATGTATGTATATATATTTATATATATATATATATATATATATATATATATATATATATATATATATATATATATATATATATATATATATATATATATATATATGTATATATATATATGTATATATATATGTATGTATATATATTTATATATATATATATATATATATATATATATATATATATATATATATATATATATATATATATATATATATGTATATATATATATATATATATATATATATATATATATATATATATATATATATATATATATATATATATATATATATATATATATATATATATATATATATGTGTATATATATATATATATATATATATATATATATATATATATATATATATATATATATATATATATATGTATATATATATATATATATATATATATATATATATATATATATATATATATATATATATACCCACCAGACTGTGGTGGGTCTCGAAGCGATGACCTGACGCATCAAAGCTGCTTGTGAAATCACCGGCCACGACGGCTAGACACACACACACACACACACACACACACACACACACACACACACACACACACACACACACACACACACACACACACATGTGGATAAATGGATAAAAACTTACTTAGAAGGAAGGGAACAGAGGGTTAGAGTAAGACACTCAGTGTCTGAATGGAGAAGAGTTAGTAGTGGAGTTCCACAGGGTTCAGTTTTAGGGCCACTTTTGTTCCTTGTATATGTAAATGACCTACCAGAGTCTGTAAATTCATTCATGAATATGTTTGCAGATGATGCAAAGATTGTGAAGAAAGTAAAAAACGAGAACAATGGTAGAGAACTTCAGGAGGATCTAAATAATCTGCATGAGTGGTCAGAAAAGTGGCTAATGAAATTCAATACTTCAAAATGTAAGGTAATGAGAATGGGTACAAGTGCAAGAAGGCCCAAGCTTGACTACTCGGTGGCTGGAGTACAACTTCAAGAGACAGAAAATGAGAGAGATCTAGGAGTAAACATACTGGCAGATTTGTCTCCAGAAATACATATAAATGGCACAGTAAGGGCAGCATATGCATTCTTATCAAATGTAAGGGTAGCCTTCAGGCACATGTACAAGGAAATGTTCAGAAATATTTATGTAACCTATGTGAGGCCAAAACTCGAATATGCAGCCCCCTTTTGGAATCCGCACTTGAAAAAGCACATAGCTAAGCTTGAAAAAGTTCAAAGACATGCCACGAAACTGGTGCCACAAATACGCAATCTCAGTTATGATGAGAGGCTGAGGGAATTAGACTTACCATCACTCGAAGCTAGAAGAGTGAGGGGGGATATGGTGACAGTCTTTAAATTCCTTCATGGTTATGATAGAGTGGATAGGGATCGATATTTTGATATGGCTGGCTCTAGAACTAGAGGTCACAGTTTGAAGCTTCGTAAGAAAACTTCTTCGCAGGATGTAAGGAAATACTTTTTCAGTGTAAGAGTAGTTGATAATTGGAATTGGTTAAGCGAGGAGGTAGTTAATGCTATCTCAATCCATAGTTTTAAGGACAGGTATGATAAGTATCACTAAGTATAAAAT